>JAXGGA010004846.1:0-83846 GCA_038373865.1 Uloborus plumipes
GTTGACGTGATTGTTTCTCAGGGTAAGTCATTTGAATGTTCTGGTACAGCAGAATCAAGCAAGATAACCAATTTTAAATAATAGTTTGTGACCGCCCCTAAGCCAGTTTTTAGGCCAGGGTCTGATTTACATAAAAGCAAGGGGAGCCCGGGCTGCATATAAGCTACCTTTACCCGTATAGAAACCTGGGGAAATTTCCAGCCAATCCAAAGCCATTTCCAATAGGTTGAAAGACACGCCCCCGTATGACGTCGGTCTAAAGCTATTTTTCATGCGTCCCAGTGTATTTCCAGATTGTCTTCTGCTGAATGCAAATTAGCATTTGAAAATGAGAACTTTAATTGAATGCGGCTGACGAAAACAGTTTTCTTATTTCGATTCAATTTCATCCTTCAAAGAACAAGCAAATGCTTCTGCAGATAACAGATTGCTTCGCTATGATACTTCGAAATGAAAATATGTGTCGCCATCTATATCGAAAAATATGAATTTTTTACTAATTTAAATTTAAATCACTTTTTGAGTTATTGTCAAGGTAAATTATTTTTTGAATTAAAAAGCGAATTTGACAATTTTTCATACTCTTAATAATTTTTAACGCATTTAAAACATATCTTTATAATGAAACGATTGACATTTGAGTTAATGACCAATATTTCTCAAATGTGAATAATTAATTTTCACTGCTTGGGATATTGTTTACATTTTCACTAGTTTCGTTCTTGCTGATTTTATTAATGAACGCCAATTAACACCCAAGAATGGGATATTTAGTAGATTATTCCATGTAAGCATGCATGCGATATTACTATTTACATCAACACAGATTTTCACGAAACTTTTAAAAACCTTTTTTTTTTTTTTTTTACCACCGTTAATTGATTTTGAAACAATTTCTCACTCACAGTTGGTAATTAATTTCGGAAATTCGTTAAAAAGCACTTAAACAGTGGTAAAATAGCTCATTTTCAGAACGATTTCGTGTTTATTTTATTTATAACTTAAATACTTTTTGAAAAAATAAATGAAGAAACGAATCAAATAAAATTTATTTTTAAATAAACGCATAAAGTTGAAACTGAAAAATTCGATGTTTTTTTTGGGGACGATGTTTTTTTACTGGGACGCATGAAAAATAGCTTTGGACCGACGTCATACTGGGGCGTGTCTTTCAACCTATTGGAAATGGCTTTGGATTGGCTGGAAATTTCCCCAGGTTTCTATACGGGTAAAGGTAGCTTATATGCGCCCGGGCTCAGGGGTCCCCTAGCTCGGTGGCCCCCCAAAAATTATAGAGAAACATGTGTTTTGTAATGTCTTTTCCATTATTTACCGTTTTTGTGTTATAAATGGTTTGAAATATTTTTATTCAAGTTACTTGACAGCAGCAACACTCAAAGTGTGCTTCATAGGATACATGCAGCTGGTTGAGCTTTCCTGAATGACCTGGTCAAGTCCTGCAAAAATCTTGACACAGCGTAATAAACTTATTTTTGAATAGGTACTTCTTAAAAAGGGCTTTTTCCCTCTTTGCACGCAATTGCAGACTGATTTTTCAAACGAAAACAGTTTCATGGGTTCAGCAACAGTATACAAAAAATACTAACACAAATTAATTATCAATAATGTTTAGGTTGTTCCGGTGTGATATAGTCAGGGCCTGATTACCAAGCTTCCCCTCAAAATTTTCAAAGGGCCCAAAAATGGCAGGAAAACTTCTCAAAACCCCCGTTTTCGCATTTTAATTCAATTTTAAAGATAATTTGTTCAATATAGTTTGGCACAACTGTGTTACTATGAATCTGAATGCTAATTTTGCAAAGTGATAAATCTTATTCAATGACAAACCGCCCTTATTTGCTGAGAATTATAGTGCAAGTACATAGGCTAAACTTTAATCTGAATTTTACTGGACCACGTTAAGAATAATCTTTGTAGCATTAGTGAGTTTTGTGTCAACGTGCAGAGTCGTCCGAAAATTTTCTTGAAAGAAAAGTGGAGGGCCTCTACAGGAGACTGAGCTTCCCCTAACTTCAGAGGTTATTTAGGCCCTGGATATAGTTGTCACATGTAATGTACATATGGCCTGAGTAAAATATAGGTGGAATATCATTTGTCTACAACGTCAGTTTACTACAGCCTATTGCCATGCAATTCCAGGGGGGTCATGGTGCAGGAGTGAATTTTCTGGGGGGGGGGGGGCGCATGTAATGGTAAAAACATGTGCGATTGAGCCGCTTACGACACTTTCTTTGATTGTGCAGTAGGGTGGCCCGAAAATTATTTTTTTTATTTCGATTATGAGTATAGCGGAAAAGGTGCCTTTGGGGAAGCTAGGTGCACAGAAAACAATTGAAATTTTTTGGTCAATTTCTTGATCTGCCGCAATCGCGTTAAAGTTTGGAAAAATGGTATTTTTTTCGAGATTTTTAACAAATTATTAAAAAAAAAAAAATCCATTTTTGATAACGGGTAGGGCGGAAAAAGTGCCATTGGGGGCATAGAAATATCATAAAAAATTTGAGGTCTGTGGTATAATTCCTTCCTTTTCCAAAAATTCGTAGAAGATTTGGTAATTTTCTGTTTTTTTTTTTTTACACCTTTTTAACAAATTTTGTCAAAACGTTGAAATGCTGTTTTTGAGGCATTTGTCTTAAAATAATTACATTGTTTGTCATACATGATGCATTTTTAGATGTTTGGTGCTGAAAAAACTTTTTAATAATTTCTTAAAAATCTCAAAAAACTGCATTTTTTCTAACTTCAACGCGATGCGGCAGGTCAAGTAATAGACCAAAAAATTTAAATTTTTTTCTGTGCTTCCCCAATGGTACCATTTCCGTAATACCCACCATCGAAATAAAAAAAAAAAAGTCATTTTCGGCCCACCTTATTGCGCAGTTCAAGAGATTGATGGATTGGGCTTACAGTTCCGAAATTTCTAAATCGGGCCCTGTCTAAGCCACAGCCAGTGGTCGGAAGCAGTGGTCGGAAGTAGCGCACTACAAGTAGCGAAACTACTGTAGCTACATTTTTTAGTAGTTTGTAGTGTAGTGCACTACTTTTTAAAAAAAGTAGACTAGTGAGTAGTGCGATACAAAAACAAAGTAGTTGGTAGTGATTTCTGGAAACTTCTTTTAAATTTAAAAAATAAATAAATAAATGGAAAAAATTAAAAAAAGGAAAAAGAGAGCGAAGGAAAAAAATAAGGTTTAATTGACTCTGACTGGGTGAAAATCTTGCGCGAGTACAGCAGCGGATGCAATGAGAAATAAAAACCATAAAAATATGAACTGATTCCCCTTAGATACATCATTTTGACGAAATACATTTTATCTGTTTGATGTCATGGGTTTATTTGGCATCATAATTTTTATATTCCTTCGAATAATTTTCATGTTCCTAAATATTCCCTGACAACAAATTTAAAAAAAAAAAAAAAAAAAAAAAAAAAAAAAAATGAAGATTGAATTTTTTCAATCTTTCAACTTTTGAATAGTTTCTTGTGGCGAATATTCGTAAAAGTTGGAAAAAAAATTAAAAGGACAAATTTTAGCGGAAAAAAGGAACAAAGAGGAAAAGTAACAAATAAATTCAAAGACAATTCCTAGTTCTATTCCAAATTCAAATGAGTTAATTTATTAATGTAAACCATTTTTCGAATTTTTTCGGTCAATGATCAAACGGCGTATACTTTTTATTATTTTTTTCAAAGTAGCGAAGTAGCGACTACAATTCAAAAGTAGTTTGTAGTTGCTATATTAAAAAAAGTAGTCGTAGTTAACTACATTTATAACAAAGTAGTTGTAGTTGGCTACAAAATAAGTGTAGTTTTTTAAACCACTGGGCAGAACTACATGAAATACACCGTCAGCTCGGGCATGTCTTCCAGATACTGCAGTCATCCTGAAACTGCAGTATATGAATGACATGCTCGAACTGACGCTGTATGTTCCCAACTTTGTTGAAATTATTTCAAAATAATCCAATTTCTGAAAATGATTCGAAAAGTTTCCATTTTTTTTAAAGATTAAAATTTGAAAATACAGTCGAATCTCGTTAGTTCGAAAACGTCTAGCCGAATCCACTGCTGAAACGAGCTTCATTTTCCATTCCTATCCTGTCGTTTGGTGTTTGGATAAAATGAACTTTGGTTAATACGAACTGATTTTAAAAGTCCCTTGACGTTAAACAAGGTTCGATTTTTTTTTTGAAATCTTCATTTTATATTATTTCGGAAGGAATGTTCTAAAAAAAATTCGCTATTACATATGTTTTTTGAATTTTTGCTTAAAATAGGTGTTGTACAGCCTGCGGCTCGCTGCGTAGCGGTGTGCGGCTCGCGATTGCATTTAATTCCTTGTGTTGAAAAATAGAAAAAAAAATATTTTGATTTTTTTTTTTTTAACTCAGAGGGGAAAAGAAAATGCAAAAAATTTTCGCGATAAGATTCAAAATAACACACACCAAATAAATAAGCCCTAAACTTCGTTTGAAGAAAAATTTCAGGACTTCATATTGAAAAAGAGTTTTCCTGAAAATATCAATTTTCAATGACAAACCAGTGGACAACAGACCCTTTAATAATTGTACCCTGGTCTTCATGACCCCTCCAAATGCTTGCATGCGGCCCTTCAATAAAGCTCTGGTCAGGGCCGGTCTCAGGCCGATTGGACCGATTTTGCCCAATCGGGCCCCGTTCTAGCAAGGGGCCCCGCGCCGACAAATTATTTTTGCCTTTAGGTAAATGAGAAAAAAAAAAACTATATCAAAATAAAAAGCTAATTGGCAATATTTAACTCATGTTTAATCTCTTTGAAAGTATGGTGCTACGTTTAGTTCAATTTATGCTGTAGGAGCAAGGGGCCCCGCGCCGACAATTTTTTTTTGCCTTTAGGTAAATGTTAAAAAAAACTATATCAAAATAAGAAGCTAATTGGCAATATTTACCTGGTGTTTAATCCGTTTGAAAGTATTTTGCTACGTTTAGTTCAATTTATGCTGTAGAAGCAAGGGGCCCCGCGCCAACAAATTATTTTTGCCTTTAAGTAAATGTTAACTAAAAACTATAGCAAAATAAAAAACTATTTGGCAATATTTAACTGATGTTTAATCTGTTTGAAAGTATGCTGCTACGTTTAGTTCAATTTATGGTGTATGTTGTAATGTTATTTTCATTTTTAGTAGTGGCAACACAAAAATATTTGTTGTTAGTTTTTCAGTTCGAAAGTTTGAGTAAGCCGCTAGTTTGTTTGCTTATTTTATTGTGATAATAAATACGTCTTTTATTTACAACATTGCCTTATGAAACTATTTTATAATTAATATTCAACATTTGTGGCGTCCGTAGACACGACATTGAAATATGGCGTTATTCGAAGCCGTTGAAGGTTTTAGGAAGGCAGATTTGTTGTCCGTAGCCGAAGAATTAGGCTTAGCAGTACCAGCTAGAACTAATGTGGCTCAAATAAAAGGCTTAATTCTTGAAAGTGAAGAATATAGAAGTGATCCTATTTTTGTGAAAGAAATGTTAAAAGCAGCTATTGAAGACAGACAAATGGCTGCGAAAAATGCCGAAAACGAAAGGCAAGCGAAAATTGCCGAAGAAGAAAGGCTAGCGAAAATTGCCGAAGACGAAAGGCTGGCGAAAATTGCCGAAGAAGAAAGACAAAGTGCCGAAAACGAGAGGCAGTTTCAGTTAGAAAAAATGCGATTGGAACAGGAACACGAATTAGAAATGACAAAATTGCAATTTCAAGGCCAAGATTTAATCGCGCCAAATGCTTTAGGCGCAGAATCGTTCACGCCAAAAAGGAAATTCACTTTACCGAAACTGGAGTTCAGACAATTTGGCGATGATTTAAAAGATTGGCTGCCTTTTTGGAGTCAGTTCCAGCACATTGACAAGGATGATGATATTGCACTAGAAGACAAGTTTCAATATCTTATTCAAGCTACTGTAAGTGGATCAAGAGCACGAGAATTAATAGAAAGTTTTCCGCCAACTGGAGATAATTACAGTAAAGCTGTGGAAGGTCTAAAATCCCGTTTCGGGAGGGAAGATCTTTTAGTAGAAGTATATGTAAGAGAGCTGTTAAAGCTTATAATTAATGTACAGATGAAAGGAACATTTTCGCTTACTTCACTATATGATAAACTAGAGACATACATTAGAGCGTTGGACACTTTGGGAGTCACCACTGACAAGTGTGCTTCTATTTTATATCCTATGGTGGAATCTTGTTTTCCAGAGGAATTCTTGAAAGCGTATAATAGGAGCACTACATATAACACAAAGTTAGATGCAAAAGAGCGTCTTGATAATGTAATGGCTTTTCTAAAAGCTGAAGTAGAAGGCGAAGCAAGAATAAATCTAGCTATGGATGGTTTCGGTTTACTCAAGAACTTCTTCAATTATACCTTCTTCGAGCCAACTCAAAAAATTATTTTGAGTTGGCTCGAAGAAGGTATAATTGAAGAAGTTCTTGAGTCTGAGTTTTCCGAAAAGGGACATTACTTGCCGCATCGGCCTGTTATAAAAGTAAACAGCAACACGACTCCGATCCGTCCGGTTTTTGATGCATCAGCAAGAATGCCTAGTCATCCATCGCTCAATCAATGCTTTCTTTATGTCAGAAGATATGCCAATCTTTCTTTCTCGGAATCTCAATAGTATAGCAGGAATCAACTCTAGGAGATTAGGGCCACATTGTAAGCATTGATTGAGCGATGGATGACTAGGCATTCTTGCTGATGCATCAAAAACCGGACGGATCGGAGTCGTGTTGCTGTTTACTTTTATAACAGGCCGATGCGGCAAGTAATGTCCCTTTTCGGAAAACTCAGACTCAAGAACTTCTTCAATTATACCTTCTTCGAGCCAACTCAAAATAATTTTTTCATACTCACTGTACATATTCTTTGATTTCAATTGAAATGTGGTTTTTTCTAATCTTCTTTTCGCTAAGTTTAAATTGTTAGGTAAAAACAATTCACTCTCATTCCAAGGGAGATGAACTTCATATCGACCTTCTTCATTAATTTTTACAGTCTCTAGGAAATGCTCCTTTGCTTCAAGATCCTTTACTAATTTCAATTTCTTTTCTAAAGGATCTGTTATTCCAATCAAATCTAATCTCCAGAGATCAGCGATCTCTGCTTCTCTAACAAAAAGTGAAATCACAGGCAGTGCCAAATTTTCTTGAACATTGTTAGGCTGTGGAATTTTTCCCATTAACGTCCATCCGAGAAAAGTTTCTGTGGCTATCATGCCATTAGACAAAATCTTTTGGCGACCAGTTAACAATTGACCAATAGTATCGGCGCCAATCAGGATGTGCACCGGTTCATAGGAATTTTTTACATCTGTCAAATGAATTTTCATCTCTTTTAATTCCTTAATCCATGGGCCATTATTAACAGGTGATATCTTATCACAAATGACGTCTTGACCTAACACTTCAAATTTGCATGAAAAATTGCCTGTCGATCGCGCTAATTTAATTTCATATTTCTTGTGTTTTTTTACACTTGTAGTTACACCGCCAAAGAGCGAATGAGCAACATTTATTTCTTCTAGAGGTAGCCCTTTTCTTCTCTGTTCTGTCATCAATTATCACATAGAAAATGATGAGAATTCAGATGAAAATTTCAAAAATAAGCTTCTTCAGAGTTTTTACGTTGATAATTCTTTGACTAGTGTCGATACAGTTCAGGAAATGGAAGAATTTAAACGAAAATCAACAGAACTAATGCATAGAGGAAGTTTTGAACTTAGAAGCTGGGAATATACAAATGATGCTGACAGTTTATCAAATGAGTCTACTATTTTAGGTTTGATTTGGAATCGAAATTTGGATACAGTTAAGGTCAATATGAGCTGGGTAGAAGAAATATGCGTAGAGAAGATTACAAAACGAATCATTCTATCAGTGGCTCACCGAGTATTTGATCCCATAGGATATACTGCTCCTGTAATGCTTTGTCCCAAGTTGATGCTACAAAAGGCATGGAGAATGGGAATAAGTTGGGACGAAGAAATTTTAGGGGATCTACGATCAGAATTTTTGCTGTGGTTCAAAGATTTGAAAGTATTAGAAGAAATCCAGATACCTAGATGGATTCAAATTAATGATGAAAATTTAAAGAACTGTTCCCTACACACGTTTTGCGACGCTAGCAAAGACGCCTATGCTGCTGTTGTATTCCTAAGAATCGAAGAGAAAGATGAAGTCAAGCTCAGCCTTCTGAGTGCCAAATCCCGCATTACTCCACTAAAAGGCGGAACTATACCAAGACTTGAACTGACTGCCGCTCTGGTGGGAGCTAGACTTGCAAATTCAACTCTTCAATCTCTTGGATGGAAGGATATGGAACAACATTATTGGAGTGATTCGACGACAGTGCTTGCTTGGATTACTCAAGATGAAAACTGGTCAGTGTACGTCAGAAACCGTACAGAAGAAATTAGAAAATTGACTGATTCATCGTCATGGCACTTCGTAGATGGACGTAAAAATCCAGCGGACCTCCCTTCAAGAGGATGTTCGTCCAAAATTCTTCAAGCGTTAAAATGGTGGGAGGGTCCTTCTTGGCTAAAGGAAGCAAACCAAAGTTGGACACCTGTCACTTCAATGGACTTTACCGAAAATAAGGAAGATATTTTGAAAGAAAAATCCAAATCGACATGTTTAGTGACAAAACCAGTGAATACGCCTAAAACTTGGTGGTGTTATAGGTATTTTTCTAAATATGAAAATATGGTGCGAATGGTTGGATGGATTAAAAGATTTATTCATAACTGTCGCACACCGAAAGAAAACAGAAACAAAGGCGAGCTTACAAAGGAAGAATTCGGGGAAGCAGAAAAAAGTATCTTAAAAATTGTTCAGGAGGAAACCTTTGAGGGCGAAGACGACAAAAGATTGAAATCTCTCTCTGTCTTTAAAGACGAAGATGGCCTTTTAAAGGTGAAAACGCAAATTGTGTATAGAAAAGACAGTGATAAATTCAGAAAGCCAGTTCTTCTTCCGTCAGATCATGAAGTTGTCACAAGACTTATACGTTTCTACCATGAAAAGAATTCACATTGTGGCCTTCACATCCTGCTGAATATATTAAGAGAAACCTATTGGGTTTTGTCCGGAAGAAAATCTTTACGAAGAGTTATTTTTAGTTGTGTTATCTGCAGAAGATATAGTTCAAAGAAAGTAGAATGTGTACCCTCTCCCCTACCAGAAAATCGAGTGCGTGATGCAGCAGTGTTTCAAGTCACTGGGATAGATGCAGCAGGACCAATGTTTCTGAAAGGAAACCAAAAAGTATGGGTGCTGTTGTTCACATGCGCTGTATATAGAGCAGTGCATTTGGAACTTGTTTCTAGCATTTCCACTGAAGCTTTTCTAATGGCTTTACGAAGATTCATAGCTAGACGTGGAAGATGCTCCACGATTTATTGCGATAATGGCACCAACTTCGTTGGTGCTGCCAACCTACTTCGCTCCTTGGATTGGAATAAAGTTATCAAGTTCGGAGTAGTCAATGGTTTTGAATGGAAATTCAACCCACCAACTGCCGCATGGTGGGGCGGTTGGTGGGAGCGCCTGATAAGAATGATGAAAGATCTTTTGAAGCGAGTTTTAGGTAAAGCCTATTTATCTCAAGAAGAGCTGACAACAGTTTTGTGTGACTGTGAGGCTGTTATAAACTCCCGACCTCTTACTTACGTATCAGAGACGGATGAATGTTTTAATCCTATTAGTCCTTCCATGTTTATGCAGGACATCAGAGAGTGGTCTGTTCCAGACCTTGATGCAGCTGACCATAACAGTCTGAACAAAAGAATTAGGTACCGGCAAACTCTGCAAAAGGATCTGAGAAATCGATTCCGCTCAGAATACTTGGGTCAACTGATTCAAAGAAAGACGGATAAGAAAACTACACCAATCTCGATCGGAGACATAGTACTTGTGGGAAGTGATAATACCAAGAGAATTAATTGGCCTTTGGGGAAAGTTATTGAGCTTCTGCCTGGTAAAGATAAAGAATTAAGACTTGTTCGAGTAAAGACTGCCAATTCAGTGATGTTGCGACCTGTGCAACGAATTTACCCTTTAGAGGTTACCTCACCAACGGAGCTGCGACCTGAAATCCGTCTAAAGGACTTGTCAAAAGAAAAATCTGTAAAAGACTCTGAACTTTTAGGGGCAGTAAGGAAATTTACTAGATCTGGCAGGGAAGTAAAATTACCTGATAGGTTTTAGTTTTAAATGTTTAGTTAACTCATGAATTTGAGTTTTTATATGTTTAAAATTTATATGCTTTGATTTTCAGTTGTCAACTTCTTTTTCGTTTTGTGAAATATTTATTAACTAGATCAAATTGTGTATTTTGTATAATGTTTTTCCAGTTTCTTGTATGCTTTAATAGTTTAATGTAAAAATGTATCGTTTTGATTACATGCTCTAATCAAAAGGTGGGAGGATGTTGTAATGTTATTTTCATTTTTAGTAGTGGCAACACAAAAATATTTGTTGTTAGTTTTTCAGTTCGAAAGTTTGAGTAAGCCGCTAGTTTGTTTGCTTATTTTATTGTGATAATAAATACGTCTTTTATTTATAACATTGCCTTATGAAACTATTTTATAATTAATATTCAACAGTGTAGGAGCAACGGGCCCTGCGCTGACAAATTATACTCGCCTTTAGGTAAATGTTTAAGAAAAACTATATCAAAATAAGAAGGTAATTGGCAATATTTACCTGGTGTTTAATCCGTTTGAAAGTATGGTGCTACGTTTAGTTCAATTTATGATGTAGGAGTAAGGGGCCCCGCGCCGACAAATTATTTTCGCCTTTAGATAAATGTTAAAAAGAAACTAGGGTAAGTGCTCCAGTAGTCGGCCAGTCTCCAGTAGTCGGCCACAATGACATAAAACTCCTCATAAATAGTACATTTTTAATTCAAAATCAGATATGACGCATTCACACATTCATGTACCTATCCTCAATCATCAATCAGTGGCAGTTAAGTTTTGGGTACTTTTTTGAATTAGTAATGAGTCATTTCATTTTGAATGGTGATTCAAAATGCTCCAAAGTCATTTCATTTTGAATCACCATTCAAAATGAAATGACTCATTACTAATTTTAAAAAAAGTACCCAAAACTTAACTGCCACTGGTTGATGATTGATGATAGGTACATGCCGTCATCAAAGATTGCGATTCTGCTAATTTTTTAGCTAAGATGATTCTGTGGCCGACTACTGGAGCATTAACTAGTGTTGACAACAGCTTGAATTTTACCATATTTTTTTTTTAAATTTCTGAAACAAGTAGGTGGTTCACTATCAGAAAGGTTCATTCTAAAGTTTTACCTTGTTTTTGTTGCTGTATTGATAGCTGAAAGTTCTAGGTTAGCCAAGATCAACAAACGATCTCTTAACCCCTTGCCTGCCCCGGACGTATATATACGGCTTTCGAAGTACGCTTCTCTACAATGCTCTGCTATCATTAAAGCTAGACCTATGGGTTTGGAATGCAATAGAATGTCCTTGACATTGTTTACGACGGACTTGCCTATTTTAAAGAAGGGGTGATTTGGAAGAGGGGAATATTTCTTGGAACGGGGGAAGCTCTTGCTTTTGTTCCATACGGTGCAGTTATTATTTGTGTTTCTTTTCGAGTAGTTCGTAACTTTTTATTCTTTCGCTTTCATTTTCGTTAGAGTGCTATAAAAGCTTTTTATTTTTTGTTTTGTGAAAGTAAACAATTAGAATGGAAAGCGTGCCTCTTCTTTTCCACCGATACACCGCATAACTGCGCGCCCCTGCGCGAAAACCGGTGGCACTGGGGAGCGAATCTCGTAAGTTTTTTTCGGCAGGTAAGGGGTTAAATGGCCGACTACTGGTGCTTTTACCCTATATCAAAATAAAAAGCTATTTGGCAATATTTAACTGATGTTTAATCTGTTTGAAAGTGGTGCTACTTTTAGTTCAATTTATGGTGTAGGCGCAGGGGGCCCCGCGCCGACAAATTATTTTCGCCTTTAGGTAAATGTTAAAAAAAAAAAAAAACTATATCAAAATAAAAAGCTAATTGGCAATATTTAACTGATGTTGAATCTGTTTGAAAGTATTTTGCTACAATTAGTTCAATTTATGGTGTGGAGAACTTTCTGAAACTTTTGACATCTCTATTATTCTATTGAAGTTATGAGATACATTCCCAAAACTACTACTGTCAGGTAAATTATTAGAAAAATTTAAACATCTGTCGATTTGAACATCTTAAATCCAGGGTCGTACCTACGGCAACTTATACTCTATTGTCAAAAAAAAAGAAAGAAAAAAAAAAAAACATAATCGGCCTGCCTCAACGTCAAAATTCTAAATGATTATTGTCACTCAATATTATGGTTATAGCGACTCTTAGCAGGGCCTTTTTGAACTGGGGTCTCCCATTTAAGGGGCAATTAAGGTATTTACTTATTTATTTGGAGGCGGGCTTATTAAAATTCATCAACAATGAAATGTTCTCCAAGAAAACACTACCGATGTTTACAGTTTCCAGTATGAAACGTAAAATATCAGTTGTACAAGCACGTAAGTTAAAGGGAAACATAAGAGCATTTTTCACCCGATGAGTTTTCCAGGGGCGTTTATTTAAGGGGACCCACGAGGCCCTATTTTCTCCAAAAATCAACAAACACACTTAATCAAGATAATTTCTGAGATTTTTGCCTTAAAAAAGCAAACGTACGAGAGGTTATAGCAAACCGTCCCGCATAGCTAGAGGTGGATGGCAATTTTTAATCTTTTCACGAGTGGCGTAACAAAAGGATAGGTGCTTTCCAGTGCCAGATTTATGGGGGAAATTCGGAACCCGTGCCCCGACTGCCAACTTCAGAGGGCAACTAATTAAAAAGAAGCACGGAATCAGAAGGTTATCATAACCTCCTTGACAAAGACCAAAAAGATCCTAAAATTCCACTGTTAGACTTTAAGTTGCGGAAAATTACCAGGTGAGATCATGCGATAACTCCCTTTCCCCCTCCCCAAATTTCCCCATCACTAAAGATAACTTAAAATTACAATATTATGACTTCAGCTTCAGAGCGCTTCTGTAGGAATAGTAAATTTCTGTTTCTATATTCTGATAAATTTCCGAAAATTTCTGGAAGACATGCCTTTTCTGTAACAACGAGGTCAATTGCCTAAAATGGCATTTTAGGGATTTAAAATTTTGGTAGAGATCTCTCCTCTCCCGTTATCTCTAACCCCGTTATTCCCAACCCTCTCCTCTCCCGTTATTCCCAACCTGGGGGCGATCGCCCCCTAAGGGGCGATTTGGCCTCCTCAAAGGGGTGGTAAATTCTAACGGGGGCGATAGGGGGTGATGGGTATTTAGAAGAGAAAACACTAGTAGTAAAAGGGTGGCGAAAACCGAATTTGTGTGTAAACATGTAAGTTAAGGAAAAAACTAATTAAAGTTCAAGAGCTTCCTCCTTGAACCGAAGGAAGTATTTTGTCATTCATTGTCCATTTTATGAATTTTCAGATTTTCAATATATTTTCTTTCAAATTTTTAGTTTCAATGATTTTAATTCCCTCAGATTCCAGTGTAGAAAGGAAAATAATTTCTTGAAAATGTACTTCTGTTTTTGAAAAGTACGTCGATGATCTTAGTTAAATATTACCCATCAAATGCTTATCAGTTCGCTTTGTGAAATAAAAAAAATTAAAGGTATTTTATTTATTTATTAATATTTTTAGTTTAAAAGTGATTGGTTAAAATTGCTTATATTTTTAATAATATCGATGTTCACTTACTTATGTTTTTTTCGAGGAAGAAGGGGAGGGGCGATAAGTGTCAGTCAGCGTCTTAAAGGGGGCGACGAGTTCAAAGTTGTGAAACACTGCTCTAACCAAAACAGCAACCAGAGAATTAGGGCCTACAATACAGAATGCTGAGCTGATGATTTTTCTTTAAATATTCTTTATTACTGAAGAGAAGTAAAAAATGCGCTTTGTTAAAACTAAGCGATTTTAAGAACAAAAATAAATAATGTTGGGGGGAAATCTTAATTTTTTTCAAAAAGAAATTACGACACTTGAATTTTCAACCGATATAAATTATTGGTCAATTAATTGTGTGCCCTTCTCCCCTTTCTTTCACACCCCCTCCCTTTTTTTTCCACCTCGTCTAAAAAATATTACGTGTTCAAAATCTTACTTCTCCGAAGCCTTCACCTACAAAAATTATTAGGGAGTATTTAAAATTTCGTTTCCTGGGTTTCAGTTTTTAAAAATTTTCAGGGAAAATTCTTCAAACACCTAAAAACATCGAAAATCATTTAAAATTGCGCTTTTGGAACTTTCAATTTTGAACAAACTTCAATACCCTTAACGCTACTAAATACAATCTTACACTCACGCAGTGAAACGGTTATATAAGTAGTCTTTTCATCATCAGTGGCGCGCCTACGGGGTAGCTAAGGGGCTCAAGCCTAGGGAGCTAAGGGGCAGAAGACAAACCCACTTGACAAAACCAGGGAAATCCTAAAATTGCCATTTTGTGCCTTTAATTTTTTTAATTTTTTGCTAGATAGCACCCAATCCCCAACTTTCTGTTTAATGCCGCCAGAGATAATTTTGAAGTATTTTCAAGGAAAATTTCTGAACGTGGGACTAACTTTTGGCCAAGTTATGGGAGAAGGATCGGGTACCCGTTCCTTCTTCCATAACTTGGTCAAAAGTAACTTAAAATTAGTTTTTGAGGCAACAATTTCAAAGCATTTCTAGTAAGAAACCTCCATCTAATATCAAGGTCCTCTAAGAGAACGTCTAAAACTGAGTTTACAGGACTATAATTTCCAAAATTTTCGGGGAAGAGCCCTCAAAAAGATGGGGAGTTGGAGTTTTTTTTTTTTTTTTTTCAAATTGCCACCCTCTCCCTTAAAAATATTCTCTCGTTTGGGCCGCTGCCTAAAATGTCTTCTAATATCATTTTAAAATATATACACTGGCGGAAAAAAAATCCCAACACCAAGAAAGACATGTGTTAGATAAACGAAATTTGATAGGCGTGTTTATACAACTGAAAGATGACATCGATTGAAATTTCGCGTTCCGTGCATAAGTGTGGCGCAGCTGGCGTCACTTAGAATATGCAAATAAGGCTTGTTTTAAAAGCGTGTTGTGAAGCTCGTGTGTATTATTTTTCCGTGAAATTTGACGAATTGCGTTTATGTTAGCTAGAAATGCCTTTAAGAAGACGAAGAAAGCCATTATCAACAGCTCACCGAGTTTAAACGAGGTCGTACAATTTGGCAACGAGAAGGTGGATTTTCATTTCGCGATATTGCAGAAAGACTTGGGTGGGAATGTTTCCACCATGCATGATTATTGGAAGCTATGGGCAAGGGATGGTACTACCTCAAGAAGATAGAGTTCCGAGCTGCCACGTGGCACGACTGAGAAGGAAGATCGCCGAATCTTGCGTACGGCTGTGGCGCATCGTACTGCATCTGCGGTTGACATTCGAGCTGCAGTTGGTACCGTCGTGACAGAAGGAACGGTAAGAAAATGTTTACTTCAAGGACAGCTCCGAGTCTGGCAGCCTGCAGCCGGTATTCCATTGACTGCAAACCATTGCCTTTTCCGACCGCAGTGGTGCCACGACAGAGCTCACTGGAGGTCGGAGTGGAGATCTGTTGTAATTTTTGATCAGGACTTCAAATTTAGTCAGTAGTGCAGTGTAGCAAGTAACAAAGCCAACAGGATGCTGGGGTTTATCAATAAATCTATTGCAAACAAATCTAAAAAGGTTCTTCTGCCTCTATATAGAAGTTTGGTAAGACCTCATTTGGAGTATGCTGTTCAGTTTTGGTCTCCTTATCTGAAGAAAGACATTAATTTATTGGAAAGGGTACAAAGAAGGCTACAGGTTAGTAAATGCAATCGCTTCGAATTGCAATCGCTACTGGAAGTGAATTACATTATCATCAACTTAACTTGGCACTGACGTCACTACGGGTGGAGCCAATAAGAGCTCACAAGCAGTCAGTGATCTCATCTTATTCGCCAAGTAGGCTGTGACGTTTTATCTAGCTCGTTTTTCATAGGCAAACGTCACGCAAACGTCACGATGTTTTTATCAAGAAACGTTCGAATGTAATTCATTTCCAGTTGCGATTGTAATTTGCGATCGCCTGTTTCACTTGAATTCCTGCCTAAAATGTCTTGAAATATCATTTTAAGATATATATTTAGAAAGGAGAGTCTGAATTTGAGCCTGAATTTCTCGCCCATTCCTCTGACATTACCGAAGATTGTTTAGAATTGCATTTTAAAAATTCAAGGAGGAAAAAATGTCTAGAAGAGCGCTCCACCCTGCCATCCTCTAAATTATTAGTCTAAGCTTGGTCCCATTAGCCCTCTCCAAAATTTAAACATATATACCCCACTATTTGCCTGCCACTAGTACAACTTAGTTCTTGGGAATATAATCAAAAATGCAACATGCTTTTTCGGATATATGAAACGGTTACATAAGTAGTCTTTTCATCATCAACGAAAGGGTCAGGGAAGGTGCATAAAACAGAAAGAAAGGCTAGTCTGTAATGTATTGTTTTAGCAAGCTATTGATTTATTTATTTTTTCTTGTAAAAAAATAGCGAAACAAAAAGTTTTTATTTTAAAAAGAGTTGTATTCATTTGAGCCTCAAACTAAATGCAATCATTTTGCAAAGGGGGCCCCGCCAGAGTTCTCCAATCGGACCCCGCATTTGCTAAGGCCGGCCCTGAGTACAATCATGATCAGTGGTGCTTGGTTCCAAATTCATAAAGGGAGGGTTCAAGGCAAGTTTCGAAAATTAAACACAAATGCGACGTTATGCAAGCTATTTTGTTATACTTAATGCATTAACTTATCCATTTTGAAGCTTGACAATAATATTTTCAGATGAGAAAATATTTTGGACACTTAGTTTGCCTTTTCTTCCCACATAGTGTTTCTTAAAATTCGAGCTCTAATGACTTTTCAGTTTTCAGCAATGAACATTAAGGCCCCTCTTCACAAAAAAGAACTATCGTAGTTAGGCTTAAAATGACTTCCTTCTTTAAACGAGGGGAGTGCGCGTCAATAAGAGATTGACACTTCAACGACCAATCGAGTGAACGAAGTGAGGATCAGCGCGAGCTGTCACTTTTGGGGAGGAAGGACCCCCTCGGACCCCCTGTCGTAGAAAGCAATCAGAGAAATTGTAGCTCAGAACGAAAGAGAAGCCGCAACTTTTCCGAACTCGTTTGGATAATTCCCTCTGTTTGAACTGAACTGAGAGGAAAAAATCAGGTAGCTTACAACGTTTGTGCATTCCTGTGATATGCTATACTTTTATTCGCTCCTAATGCTTGTAAATTTCACATCTAATACTTGTAAATTTTTGGAAGTAATACTTTTTTTTTTCGGACACCCCTTCCCAGGTTATTTTTAAATAAAATATCGATGAATGAAATTTCCGCAATTATCTTGCAAAAATGATGCTCATAGTTTTTGTCCCCCCCCCCCACCTCCCATTGAAGATAATTTGAAGAATACAATTATTTGCGATCGGCTGATGAAAAAAGAAAACATAAGAGATATAAAAGCTACGTGTAAAACAGTGGTCTAGCCCTGGACATAGGCGCAGCGTGAGAAAAGTTTTTTTAGAAGGGTTAGAAGGGGGCACAAGCCTCGATTTCAAGAGTGCATGCGAAGCCCCTGTATTTTCACTTAGATTTTGCGTAAGAAAAACATGCGCTCTTTCTTTTCTGATGAATCCGTAATATAAAATAGAGAATACACGTACAGGTAGTTATCAAAATAATGGAAACACTTGAGATTCATAAGAAAAATCTACCGTTCATCGCAAAATACGCGATCAATTGTTCGTTAACTTCAGTCATACAAAATACAGACTTCACAGTACATTTCCACATTGAAATTAAATCACCCATGCATTTGGGGAACGACAAAAAGGGGGGTCGCAAGAAAAACCGCTTTTTGACCATAACTCTTCGAAAATAGCTCGAATAAGCTATAAATTTCAGTAATTGATTATCATACTATGTACAATTACTGTACAAATTTTTATGAACGTACCACTCTTACTTCCGAAGATATGAAACATTTTTTAAAAAACATCAATTTTATTTGATGGGTTTTTGCTCATAACACACAGAGTTTTTGATCAAACCTTATCAAAACTTTAGGAAAGATGATAAAATACGAGAAAGAACATACTAAAACGGTAAATAAAAATATTAAAAATCCGATGAGACATGAACATTAAAAGGAAATAATTTTTCATGGCGCATGCGCAAATGACAGAAACTTATAACTACAAAAATATTGTACCCTGATTTATACTGCATCTTACAAAAAAAGTTCCAGTTGAATATCATGAAAATTGAAAAAGATATCAGCGATCTAGTGAGCTGTATTTCATTCATTCGCAGATAATACATAAATAGTGAGGAACTGTCCACAAAGAGCTTATTTTTAAATTAAAGGTTATTGCGTCATCATTCAAAACCAACGTTTCAGGGGGTGTCCGGATACTTTTGGCCACCTACGTATAAGGTCTTTTTGGCCGAATAGGCGAAATGTGACTTCTATGCCTGATATAAATTTTCAAACTGTATACAATTTAACATTGAAAAAAAATGCTCGATTATCACCACACTATTTGTGGACAACCCCTCGCCATTTATCTATTGTCTGCGAATGAATGAATTACAGCTCACTAGATCGCTGATATCTTTATAAATTTTTACGATAGTCAACTGGAACTTTTTTTATAAGATGCAGTATAAACCAGGCTACAATATTTTTGTAGTTATAAATTTCTGTCGTTCGCGCATGTGCCGTGAAAAATTATTTCCTTTTAACGTTCATATCTCATCAGATTTTTAATATTTTTATTTACCGTTTTAGTATGTTCTTTCTCTTGTATTTTGTCATCTTTCCTGAAGTTTTGATAAGGTTTGATCAAAAACTCTGCGTGTTATGAGCAAAACCCTTCAAATAAAATTGCCGTTTTTTTAAAAATGTTTCATATCTTTGGAAGTATAAGTGGTACGTTCATAAAAATTTGTACAGTAATTATACATAGTATGCTAATTAATTACTGAAAGCGGTTTTTCTTCCGACCCCCCTTCTTGTCATCCCCCAAATGCATGAGTGATTTAATTTCAATGTGGAAATGTCCGGTGAAGTCTATATTTTGTATGACTAAAGTTAAAGAACAATTGATCGCTTATTTTGCGATGAACGGTAGATTTTTCTTATGAATCTCAAGTGTATCCATTATTTTGATAACTACCTGTATATGTGCGTACGGTACCTTATACAATACAATACGATTTGGACGCAATTTGGCAGGGAGATACTTGGGCACTCGAGAAGGATCATAGGATGGTTTTTGAGCGGAAAAAAGTACCGATCCGTTCAATGGCGTAGGAACTTTGTAAAAATAGGGAGAGATGGGAGTAGAACCCAATATTGACGCTACATTGGGAGGCGGGGGAGGGCAAGAATGCAAGAATCACTTTGCCACCCTTTACACACAAGCTCAATTTTAAAGTCATAAGTCACAAATATTAAAAAAACTTTTTGTGTATGAAAATAATTAAAAACATAACTAATATTTCTTTCGTGTGAAAGATGGGCAAGTTTAACTTTTACACTACTAATATAAACTTAATTTTAGATGCAATGTTCGCGCAAAAAAGGTAGCCTCAAATTTCTCCCTTGAAGTATATTTCCAGAAAACTTGTCGACAGCAGTTTTTGAGCATGTAGTTATGATGTTTGAGTGTGTTTCAAAATACGCTAATAACACGAGCAACAGATAAATTTTTAAATATTTTACAAAAATTACAAATATGAACTACAATTGTTTTATATTCAAATGCAAACTCTTATGAGACATAGAATCACTTTTTGAAATGATTTTTTTTCCTTCAATTCTTTTCTCCCCTGTGACTTTTAATTTTTCATTACAATTAATATTCATTGCCTTCTGAGATTTAAAGAAAAATAATAATAATAATAAATGCTTTTTTTCTGCAGAAAAAATGATAAGCGAAGTAGCAGTTAAAAGCGCAAGTTTGAGAAAATCAGGGGCAACTTGACAGACGATGGTGCCCGGGAGAATACTTTCTAGCTCCCCCAACCATACACACACACAAATAAAGTTAGTTATATACACTTCAGTGCACACGTAAAATAGATATCGGTCTTTTTGACTCTGAAGTCATGCTAGCAACTGTGATGGGCTTATAATCAGGGCCGCCGAGAGGTTTACCGGGGCCCCGGGGCAAAGTACTGACATGCGCCCCCCCCCCTTCCAAAAAAAATCTTCAATACTAAGACAACTTACGTTCGGTGCAGTGAAGAAAAATAATAGTATTTCGTATTTGCTAATTTTTCTTCCAATTTTATTTTTTTGTGTGTTTTATATTTTTATAATCTGCTCGTGTGCTGTACTTAAGTATACTATGATATAAATTCGTATGAAATAAATCAGAAATACATAACACAAATTTACAAATAATATTCCTACTTCAATTTACTAATAACTATTAATAATTCTATCACTACTTCACTAAATTAATAATACATATTTACATAATTTACACATGTATGTGTTTTAAAATCCTTTGAAAAAAATTACATTTTTTGACTATTAAAAGCCTTATTCCTCACTTTGAAAGTTCATTAAAACTTCCCATTGTACACGTAAGAAATGCCTGGTAAGTACTACAGAAGATAACCGCCTAAGGCATTGGGCTACGAGCGCTCGTTGCGTTGCTGTGGACACATGTAGATGCGAGATGTTTTTGCTTTGCCTACACAAAAATGAAGTTCAGTTAACCAAAAAAACTGCCTTTTTTTTTAAACTAGCAGCCCGGGCCCCCTCTTGGGCCGGGCCCCGGGGATTTTGCCCCTGCTGCCCCCCCCTGTCGGCGGCCCTGCTTATAATGTATATAAGTACCGACCATTTTTATATTCTAATTATTACACAGTTAAATACGTAATATGAAATCCATGGGTATAAAGAAAACAGGAAATAAATATAATAAAGGAGGCTGGGGTGATAAGATACAAAAAAAAAAAAAACTAATAAAATGAAAGCCAAGATTTTAAATAATTTAAGTAAATACCTCATAATAACTGACATTAACTAACATCTAACACTATTCAAATCGTCTAATTGTTTTCATTACTTCAATTCCTACACCTTTACCGAAGCGAATTACTGAACCCAATCGTTAAAAAATGTATTTTAGGAATTGTATTTTAGAGCTCCAGGAGAGCTCTCCCGATTTCTGCCTTTCCAAAGCATCATTAAAGTTCGTCAAAATTTTAGGTTTCGAAAGGGGTGAGGAGGAATCTTCAAACTCATTCCTTTATCAAACATCATCAAAGCTGACTCACACTTGCTTATGTAAGACTTCAATTTCGAAAACTTACCGGGGGGGGGGGCAGAGGCAAGCGACTGACATTTTTAGGGCAAAACAGTATGTATTTTGTAACATTCAAAAATATATATATATACTCGTACGTTGTGATATCGGGCTTTTCAACTGGATTATTATACCATTAAATTCAGCTTAAAAATTACAATAATCCAGGAGAAAAGATCGTTTTTACAACGTATATTTTGCTTTGAATGTGACAAAACACTTACAATTTTGCTTTATAAATAATAAAAAAATCATAAATATCAATAAATTAAAAAAAATCAATAATCTTTAAAATTGCGCGTTGAATCGGCCTGTTGCGAGTTGTCCCATTACTTTCCGATAAATGGCATAAAATAGCATTTTGAAAGCTTCAATTTCAACAAATTCCTGAAGAACCACCTTTAGACCTTTCTTTTTCGATCATTGACAGAGGAATACGAAAAAAAAAGGAAGGAAAGGAAGAAAAAAACAAAATCATAAATCAGTTCATCAAATGGGGAGGATTCGATTTTGATAGGGTTCGGATGAGTGAGGTGGGGTGTAGTTTCTAAGTTTGGCCTAGGGCGTAAATAGACTTATCCGGCCCTGCCCCCCCCCTGTCTTCCTCGAAAAAACAAAACCATGAGTTAGAGCAAGTGTGTGAACATGAACATCGATATTATTGAAAATATAATGGTGGCCCGGTAACCGCGGATAAGCGAATACGCGGATAATCGAACAATAGGTAAAAAACGATATTAATTTATGTAAAAGCTAAAAAAAAAGTGAATAACGCAAAGCATTCATTTAAATCGTAGATAAAAATGACAATACTGAATCTAAAAAGTATCTTGAATAGCCAAACACGACTAATAGCGCACTTTCATTTTTTTAAAATTCCGCTGATAATAGGGAGTTTACTGTTTATCATCACTTTTAAAAATAATATTGATAAAAAGTGCAATTATGTAAAAAAATTCTAAATTGTAAATTTAGCAAAATCTCAATTTCTGGCGTCTTATTATGCCTCGGCACCTGGGGCGATTGCCACGCTCGCCCCTCTTTTCGATAACTCGACCTTGAAGAAACTGACTAATACTCGCGTTTCAAAATTAAATAAAACAGCTTTACCAACGCGCAAAGTTATGAGCTTTGGGCCAGTGAACTCCTAATCTAATTAGTAACTTATTAATAACTTACAAGACTCATTCGAGTTTCATTGATACAAATTATTGAAATCGGCCTACCGCCTACCAATCGTAACAATAAACGCAAAATATTTTTGAAGTCGCTTTTTCTCTATTTCCTTCAGTTTTTTGATCGTAGGAACAAGAACAAATTCAAACATAATTGATATTCAGAAGCAGAAGGAAAGATAAACATTGAAATTGAGTAATCTTATATTTATACAGACGTTAACTCATCACGCACATTACACGATCGTTTAAATTTAAAATATATTTGAGTTAGATTTTCCTCTATTGCTTTTACGTAAAAGTTATCAGAGAGTGGTTTATATAATTGTAGAGTACAGAGTGAGTTCTTTATAACATTGAAACACGTGTAATTTAATTTGCGTATTTGTTATTTTTATTTAAAAAAAAAACATGTTTCTACATACTGGAAGGGAAAAAATGTCAATATTTTGCTTTCGACAACATTGTAACAACGTTCATCAAATTGCGAATAAATATTTTGACTTGGAAATAGTCTCTGAATACTATACATACTATTTCGTTTCTGAACACGAACTGAGCTATGCAGATGTTTGCCAACTAACATGTGGATTCATTTTCAAAAGCAGGAGCATTCATTCTTGAATAAAGCCTTAGGAAAAGAGAGAAGTGGAACCACCCGGTAAGAGTAAGAGTCAGGGGGGCTAATGGGTAGTTGTAAATCTTCACACCCCCTCAGAGGTTTCCCCGTTTCCCCTCGACAAGAAGAGAATCCGATGGAAGGCGGGGCTAAGGAAGAAAGTGAGCTTTTTTTGGAAATATTTTCAATAATTGGCGTCCTGTTTTGATTTAAAAATTGGTCGCATTTTCACAAACGAAGTCTCGGGAGAAAGCTGAAAATGTTTTGCGTGTCTGCTACAAGTTAAAATTTCGATAGCATGATTTGCTAACTTTTTATTGAGCGAAATGTTCAACAGTACCTTGTTTTTGACGAAATTCATTTTTTCACGATTTTTAAAAAATCGAGAAATGCAAATTTCAAAAAAGTAGCAAATACAAGACTCAGAAATAGGCTTGAAAAATACTCGAAAAAAAAATCGGAGTCAAAAACTTAAAAGGAAGTTGTAAAACCTTTAGAGTCATTCCATGTCAAGTGGACTAGTGGTCCCCACCCGACCATCTCCGATTTGGATCAAATTTTACAGAGGTATAGACATGCCTATGAAACTAACCTGTGCAAATTTTTAGCTTCCAAGATCCAAATCTGGAGGAGCTAGGATCTCGCAAAAAATGTGGCCCAAAATGGCGGATGAACTTCATGAAACAAGTTGCAATGTTTAGGTCAAGGTTGCAGAAAATTTTATCACAGTGGAAGCCTAATTTTTTTTGGAGCTTAAAGTACTTTTGGTTGTCAACACTCTCCAGTATATTCTTTGAGATTGCGCTTATTAGATTTTGTGTAGCACGTGCCTAAACTTGCGAAAAAACGCGGTGGGCAATTTTTTTCCTGGATTTCAGGTTGTCATAAATTTTTAACCAAAAAACTTCAAAGGTTTATACTTCGTACTTTTATTGTCCAAATATTTGTTTTTAATGTTTTACAGCTGCAGAGCTTAAATATTGTATTTGTAAAAGATATTGGCACCCTAAGTGTCGATGAAAACGCTTCTTTTGAAAAATCGCCTGTTTTCAACTCACTATATCTCAGGTTTGTCACCTAAGACCATTTTTTCTTTGGCACCATTAGAAGGAACAGATTTTTTCCTATCGAAATGAGTTTTTTTTTCGATGTTGTTCTTTCGAATAAGGATGAAAAAATTAGCTTGAAATACTGTCTGTTATGAAGAATTGGCATAATTAGGTTAAGACTGCAGAAAATTTTATCACATTGGGTGAATCGTAACTTCAAGGGTCTTTATATTAAACTTGCATAAGTGTTGATTTACTTCCAGTAAAATATTCCATTTTTCTTAAAATCAACTTTAATGAACTTAAAAACATTAAAAAAACCACACTACACACAACAAATAAGATACTAAATTATAATCACCAAAATACTTCAAGATTTCAAGATTCATGAAAACAAAACTACTAAAACTAAATGCCGCGTAACAAGTTGCAGCTAAAACAAAATCAAGTGCCAAGGTCCAGAAGAAAAAGAAAACAGGGGATTTAAATAGCAGTAGCTTACTGCGCCCTCTACTGGCGCCCTCTACAGTTAAAATCAAAGTTAAATCAAATTAAAAGTCTAAACATCCTCCCCCCGGATGAATATCATTCATAACGATTTCAAAAAAATTTAACTTAAATTCAAGATTTCAGAGCAATATTTTCTTCAACTGCTAACTGAAACTAATCAAAATCAAAATTGCATCATATCAAAATATCACAATCAAAGTTAAATGTTTCATTAATTTTAAATTAGCAATCAACTAGATTAGCAAAGTAAAATTAATCAAGTTAGAATAAAATTATACACAACAATCAAAAAGTTTTTTTTTTTTTTTCAAGTTATACCATTGTCAAGAAATTTACCCAATTTCAAAATAATATAATGCACCAAATAATAATTAAATGTCTTTAAATGCACTTTAGTCCCAGTGACTTCTAGTAGGATTTTTTTTTCAAATATCGTTATTTTCAATAGGTAATTTACACAATTTAGTAATAGGACGTTTTAATTCACCATTTAAAGTCCTTAGTGAAACAACGCGCACTTTCTTATCTGCTCCAGGAAACAGTTCAATGATGCGGCCTAATTTCCAGCACCATGGGGGTTGATTGTCATCTTTTATCAGCACCAAGTCATGTATTTGTAGATTTTCAGTTGAATTTCTCCACTTACCCCTTTGCTGCAGCTGACACAAATACTCATTAGACCAACGTTTCCAAAATCCTTGGAGTAATTGCTGCGTTAGTAGCCACCTTTGCTGAGGAGTTATCTTTTGTGAAGTTAAGTTCCGTTCAGGTACAGCGGTCAAAGGAGCTCCTATAAGAAAATGCCCAGGGGTTAGGGCACCCAAATCACTAGGATCATTAGAAAGTGGTGTTATTGGCCTTGAATTTAGACACCCCTCAATTTGCGTGATCACTGTGAGAAATTCTTCGTAAGTGAGGATTTGACCCCCGATAGTCCTGCGTAGATGGTATTTCATTGACTTCACGGCAGCTTCCCAAAGTCCTCCATGATGTGGTGCAGAAGGGGGGTTGAAATTCCACTTGATGTTTTCCGCCAAAAGCCAATTATGGAATTCTGGACTTGAATGTATGATAGCTATTTCATTCCTTAAAATTCTATCCGCACCAACAAAATTGGTGCCGCAATCACTACTTATTTCTTCAGGTTTTCCCCTCCTTGCAGTAAACCTTTTTAAAGCAGCAAGGAACGATTCACTGGAAAGATCTCCCACTAATTCCAAGTGCACCGCTTTAGTTGCGAAGCAAACAAAAATACAAACATAACATTTAGTAGGTCTAATTCCTCTCCCTTTTTTCATTTTCACCAAGAATGGTCCCGTGAAATCAGCTCCAGCTCTAGAAAAAACTCTACTTGGAACAACTCTGTTGGTAGGTAGATCGCCCATTAGCTGAGATTGCGTTCTTGCCCTGAATCTACAACATTTTACACATTTCCAAACGCATCTTTTAATTTCAACTCTTGCGTTAAGGATCCAGAATTCTCGTCTTAATACGAACAATAGCAATTGGACTCCACCATGAAGATGCTTTTCGTGATAATACTTGATTATCAAATCAGTAATAAAATTTCCCTTCGGTAGAAGTATAGGATATTTTTGTGATTCAGTTATTTTCGCATTCCTTAATCTTCCTCCGACTCTTAAGATTCCACTTTCATCTAAAAATGGATTAAGTGCACTAATTTTACTGTTTAAAGGGATTGATTTATCTTGTTTTAAACATTTAATTTCTTCAGAAAAAGTCTCTTCCTGAATAACTCTGACAATTACTTCTTTGGCCCTTTTCAATTCTTCGCAAGTCAAATAATCAAGTTTAATGACGAATTCAGATTTCAATTTTAAGTTGGTGAAAAACCGCAGGCACCAGGCAGTCACTCGCTGAAGTTTCGTCCATGATGAAAATTTTGTCAAAAGATCAAATGTTTCCTGCCTAGAATTAACTAGATTTACTGCAGGACAATCTTTGAAACTTTTCCGTTCAGCATTTAAATTAATATCTTTTTCTTGCACTTGAGTTTTTGGCCATAAATCTTCCCGTTCTGAGAGCCAAGCAGGACCGTGTGACCATTTTCTGTTAGCAATCAACTCTTCAGCTTTACAGCCTCTGGAAATTAAATCTGCAGGATTACTTTTTCCATCACAAAATCTCCACGCTTGTGGACTTGTCAAATCTTGAATCTCAACAACACGATTGGAAACAAATGGCTTCCAAGAGGAAGCGGATCCCTTTATCCAACATAACGTAATCGTACTGTCAGTCCAATAAAACATAGTTTGAACACCAAATAAATTATCAAGATATTTTCCTAGACGTGCTGCAATTACAGCACCCATCAATTCTAGTCTTGGAAGAGTTAATTTTTTCAGAGGCGCTACTCTTGATTTTGACATAATGAAACTTGTTTGAATCTTGTTATTTTTTGCGATAAATCTAAAATAGGCAACGGCTCCGTATGCTTTCGGGCTAGCATCACAAAAAATATGCAGTTGAATTTCTTCTTCAAACACTTGGGAACAGTCTGTAAAATAATATCTTGGAATTGAAAAGTGTTTTAATACCTTTAGCTCAGAGCACCACTCCGACCACTTCTTCATTATTTCGGCATTAAAAGTTTCGTCCCAATCAAGACCCATTTCCCAAAGTTCCTGCATAATACACTTAATTCTAATTACGAACGGTGAAATAAATCCAGCTGGATCAAAGCACTTAGCTGCCGTTTGTAATACAACTCTCTTGCTACCTTTTAAAGGTTTTTGTAACATTTCTAATACGGGCAGTAAATCCAGTGCTAAACGATCGTTATCGGTGTCCCAATTTATACCTAATACTTGGAAAGGCTGTTTTATACTTTCTTCCATATTTACACAAACATCAGATTTATGCCATTCTTCTTTTAATTTAAATGAATTAGTTTGAAATTTTCTAAGATTCATACCTGCTTCTTTCAACATCGTAACAGCTTCAGTGGACAATTTAAAAGCAGCTTCAACAGTTTCAGAGCCAGAAAATAAATCATCCACATATAGTGAAGTGTTAAGCATGTTATAGGTTTCAAAATTACTTTTTTCGTATTTTCTTATGTGATACTTAAGAGTGGAGGCTAAAATGAAGGGGCTACAGGTTACGCCAAAGGGGACTCGAGTCATTCGATACGATTTGGTTCCTTTGCTACTTTCGCAATTTTCAAAATATAGAAATCTCAAGTAATCCCTATCTTCTTCTGCAATTTTAATTTGTAGAAAAGCTTTTTCGATGTCAGCTGAAAAGGCTATTTTATTTTTTCGAAATTTTAATATCACATCTAAAATGTTTGGGTGCAAGTTTGGTCCTGAATTAAGACATTCATTAAGAGAATTAGAATTAAAGGATTTAGATGAAGCATCATAAACAATTCTGACTTTTGAAGTAGATTTTTCTTCTCTTATTACAGGCCTATGTGGCATATAATAACCTTTCACATCACGCGTTTCTTTTTGGCATGGTTCAATTACGCCGTCCCTTAATTGTTCCAGAATAATGGCGTTGTAATTTTCGAGTAGCCATTCATTTCTGTACAACTTAGGTTTTAAGTTTTCAAACCGGTATTTTGCTATTTCAAAGTTATTGTTTAAAGGAAGTTCATGGAATTTCCACAAAAGTTTAGTTTCATACCTTCCATCTGAAAATTTTAAATTATCTTCAAAATTTTTCACTGTAGCTGAATCAGAATTATTTACCTCGTTCGTTACTATGCCTAGTGAATCCAAACTCCAAAATTTCTTTATTTCACTGTTTAACTCTGCCTCAGCAGTGCTCATTAAATTTACTCCCGCGGATGCGTCAAAGTTTTCCGATTTCAAGGGGCCCTGCACAGTGTGACCAAATATTGTTTCACTTATAAACAACCCGCCGGGAACCGGTTTAACTTCCCCCTTCATAGTTTTCCATGCATAATCAGCACCTAAAAGGATTCCTATTTCTTCTTTATTTAAAGGATTACATAATTTATACCCTTGCGAGCAAAGAAATTCATGAAGGTCACGCGGAGTTCCTTTCAACTTTGCACAAGTGATTATATCCGTGACCAGAGCCTCGATTTTCAGAGAGGTAAAATTAAACATGCTACGTAATTCGACTGATACTACGTCATAAACAATTTCTTGCGGTTTCTTTTGACCAAAAGAATATATCATTAGTTTTTCGCTTCTTATCGGTTTTAACTTCAGAGAATTCGCAAGTTTTCTCGTTAAAAATGTTCTCTCACTTCCGGGATCAATAAAACATCGTACTAACTCATTCCCGTTACTTGTAGGTATAGCAACCATGCAAGTCTGCAAAAGAGTTGCCTTAATATCCTCAGATGTTTCAGATTGTGATAGCGATACAAGGGTGTCTGTGTTAGAGCTATCTTTAGGATTTTGATTTAATCTACAGAACAATTTGTTATGATTAAATTCATTACAAAATCTACATTTCCCAATTTTACTTCGACAGTCAGACGAAAGATGATTTTTACGTAAACACTTGTAACAGCGTCCTTCTTTTTTCAACATTTGCCGCTTCACATTATCAGCTATAATGTCACAATTATCAGAACTATGATTATTATTAGACTTGCAAAATATGCAAAACAATTTGTCAAAAACTGTATTTGGGGATGTGTTCAGAGTCAATGCTGCTGCGTTTCCCTTACCATATCGCGTATTTTGTTTTTGAACATAATTAGATTTTGGCTTTGAGTCATTAACTTTGCTGTCGTTACTAGAGTTATAAACTGATAATGTTGCTTCCCGACACTCAATTTCTTCCCGAATAAATTTAAGCAGCTCATAAAAATCCTTACCTTCATCAGCTTTACTTTTGCGATGAAATTGTAGCACTAAGTCCTTAGGTAGTAACTTTAAAATAATAGGATTCAATAACTGGCCGTACGCATTAGATGTAACTCCAAGATTTTCCAAGCTTCTTACATTAACTTCACACTGATCGTGCAATTCGCGAAGTCCGGTTAAATTTGTGGAATGTTGAACAGGTTGAAGGTTCAAAAGATTATTCATGTGGCTATTTATAATAAGCTCTGTCTTGCCGAATCGCTGCTTCAATACTTCTATACAAGCGTCATAATTTTCTTCAGATAGTTGAAATCCTTTGACAACATTGTAAGCTTGTCCAGTTAACAGTGACTTCAGATACGAAAATTTTTCAATTTTACTTAAAGACTCGTTTTGATGAATTGACGTTTGAAAGGAGTTAAAAAATTCTAACCATGAACCAGGATCACCCGAAAACTTATCGATGCGTAATTTTGGTAGCTTCACGTTTGAACGGCTAGCTTCAGCAACTGTCGAGTTCAACACCGCACTATCACCGCTTTTAATGTCCATATTTAATTTCTTCATTCTGCTTGAAATTTTAAGCTTTGCGGAAAAAATAAGCTCTGCGTAATTTTCAACAGCTTCAAATTCTTTATCCATGTCCTCCGCATTGGTCATTAATTCTTCAATTTCTGAATCGTACTTCTTCAGCAATTCTTCCTTTTGAAGAAAGTTTTCATGAAGTTCTGAAAGTTCTTCAGCATCAATTTCTTCTATGTTACATGCTAACACAGTCTCTAATTTCGTACACAATTTAGTGCAACTTGCGCGAACGTATTTTCGTTTGGCCTTCAATTTATCAACTGACTCCATTATCAGGTTTTCTTGCAATGTAAATCACGTCCGGGTCACCAAAAAATGTATCGTAACTTCAAGGGTCTTTATATTAAACTTGCATAAGTGTTGATTTACTTCCAGTAAAATATTCCATTTTTCTTAAAATCAACTTTAATGAACTTAAAAACATTAAAAAAACCACACTACACACAACAAATAAGATACTAAATTATAATCACCAAAATACTTCAAGATTTCAAGATTCATGAAAACAAAACTACTAAACCTAAATGCCGCGTAACAAGTTGCAGCTAAAACAAAATCAAGTGCCAAGGTCCAGAAGAAAAAGAAAACAGGGGATTTAAATAGCAGTAGCTTACTGCGCCCTCTACTGGCGCCCTCAACAGTTAAAATCAAAGTTAAATCAAATTAAAAGTCTAAACATTGGGGGCCTAATATTCTTGGAGTTTTAAGTACTTTTAGTGGTTAATACTCTCCAGTATTTTTTGTGAGATTGAGCTAATTAAATTTTGTGTACCACGCATGTTAACTTGCAAAAAAACGCGTTAGGCAATCTTTTTCCTGGATTCATAAATTTTTAACCAAACAAATTCAAAGGTTCATGTTTCGTAGTTCTATTGTCCAAATACTTGGTTTTAATATTTTACAGCTGCAGAGCTTAAATATTGATTTTGTAAGAGATATTGTTGTCAAAAGTGTCTATCAAAATCATTTTAATGAAAAATCGCCTGTTTTCAACTCACTGTATCTCAAGTTTGTCACCTTCCACTGTTTTTTTGTTGGCACCATTAGAAAGAACAGATTTTTTCCTATTGAAATGAGTTTTTTTTTTCGATGGTGTTCTTTCGAATAAGGAAGAAAAAAATAGCTCGAAGTATTGTCAGTTATAAAGAATTGGCATAATTAGGCTAAGACTGCAGAAAATTTTATTATACCAGAAGTTCGAATTTTTAACAACTTAAAGTACATTTAGTTGTTTATATAAATACTCTGATAAGAAAAAATATGTTATCTATAGTAGTACTAACGAAAAGATGATGGAAGGTGACAAACCTGAGTTACAGTTCATTGAAATCAAGATATTTTTCAAACAGGAATTGCCAATAATTTTCATGTATGCTACACAAAAGCTAATGAGCTGGAAATCACATAATTATTAAAATCTATTAACAACTAAATGTACTTTAAGTTGTTAAAAATTCGAACTTCTATTATAATAAAATATTCTGCAGTCTTAGCCTAATTATGCCAATTCTTCACACCTGACAAAACTTCCAGCTTTTCTTTTCCTCCTTATTCGAAAGAACACCATCGAAAAAAAAAACTCATTTCGATAGGTAAAAATCTGTTCTTTCTAATGGTGCCAACGAAAAAACGGTTGAAGGTGACAAACTTGAGATACAGTGAGTTGAAAACAGCCGATTTTCCATTAAAATGATTTTGATAGACACTTAGGGTGCCAATATCTTTTACAAATACAATATTTAAGCTCTGCAGCTGTAAAACATTAAAAACAAGTATTTGGACAATAGAACTACGAAATATGAACCTTTGAATTTGTTTGTTTAAAAATTTATGAATCCAGGAAAAAGATTGCCCACCGCGTTTTTTCGTAAGTTGACATGCGTGCTACACAAAATTTAATAAGCTCAATCTCACAAAAAATACTGGAGAGTATTGACAACTAAAAGTACTTTAAATTCCAAAAATATTAGGCCCTCAGTGTGATAAAATTTTCTGCAGTCTTAACCTAATTAGGCCAATTCTTCATACCAGACAGTATTTCAAGCTAATTTTGTCATCCTTATTCGAAAGAACACCATCGAAAAAAAAACTCATTTCGATAGGAAAAAATCTATTCTTTCTAGTGGTTCCAAAGAAAAAATGGTTTTAGGTGACAAACCTGAGATATAGGGAGTTGAAAACAGGCGATTTTTCAAAAGAAGCGTTTTCATCGACACTTAGGGTGCCAATATCTTTTACAAATACAATATTTAAGCTCTGTAGCTGTAAGACATTAAAAACAAGTATTTGGACAATAAAACTACGAAGTATAAACCTTTGAAGTTTTTTGGTTAAAAATTTATGACAACCTGAAATCCAGGAAAAAAATTGCCCACCGCGTTTTTTCGCAAGTTTAGGCACATGCTACACAAAATCTAATAAGCGCAATCTCAAAGAATATACTGGAGAGTGTTGACAACTAAAAGTACTTTAAGCTCCAAAAAAAATTAGGCTTCCACTGTGATAAAATTTTCAGCAACCTTAACCTAAACATTGCAACTTGTTTCACGAAGTTCATCCGCCATTTTGGGCCACATTTTTTGCGGGATCCTAGCTCCTCCATATTTGGATCTTGAAAGCTAAAAATTTGCACAGGTTAGTTTCATAGGCATGGGTACACCTCTGTAAAATCAAATCCAAATCGGAGATGGTCGAGTGGGGACGATTTGAAAAATTGGTCCAGTTGACGTGGAATGACTCTTTAGTCAATTTTTCCCGTAGGTTAACATTGGATCTGAAGCTTTCAGACTCTGTGTGAAGAGAAGCCTTAAAGCTCTAAAAGGCGGCAATACACGCTGTGTATCAACTGAATTCATTTACCATGCAAGCTAGTTCTGTTAAAAAGTACCTGTGGTGCCAACATTAAGCGTCGATCCAAAAGATATCAAGAATTAACCAAGTTTCATTACCCTTCACTATCAGGAGCTCTAAACAGTTGTTCCATCCCAACTGGGGAGGGATCATTTTTCCCCTCCTGGATTTTGGAAAAGAAGTATTTCTGTATTTCGTCATTCATCCTTATAAAATGCATAGAATACATACTAGGGATGGGCGCTCAATACACTGCTAATAGGCCTTGGTAGCCCGATCAGTAAGGCGTCGGACTCATGACCGGAGGGTCCCGGGTTCGATTCCAGCAAATTACGAATCCACCACCGTTACTAATGGTGGCTGGGCGACGTTAAACAAGGGTCGTGGTCAAAAAGTCCTCCAGGTGAAACGATACTTCTGGGGGTACTGGACTAGGGGTTTGCTCGGCCTGGATCAAAAGAGCAGAGTGCTCTTTAGAGCCCCATCCCGGTTAAACCACAAGTTGCGGCAGGTACAGGGGACCCTGGAGTGGGTGAAGTACACGGCTAAAAAGAATACTCTCTCGACCGAGAGAATGAATCACGGTTCCTCGAAACAAAAGTTAACTCTTTCAGTGAATCAATTCTTCTACAGTAATTCTTAATTCTTTAACCAGAACAGAATGTTATGGTGTCGGACTTAGACGCTCTCTGTGTCACTACGCCATCTTTGTTTCTGCTTTCGTTGAGGACTCGGGGCAAAGTGGTCGTCTGAGAAAACGCAACGATGGCGAAATCCCCCCGGATTTTAATTTAAGACGCTGAAAGAGCTGCACACATTCCTTGGCCTTTTGCGGCAAATGCAAACCAGTGCATATTGTGCTTGGTGTAGGCTGCTCCAAATCCAAATTCGCTTTACATAATGTTGTCAGTAAATGTCTAAAAGTTGATCTTCAATAAAATTCATGTACGGTAGTTCTTTCTCTGATAAAGATCTATTCATGCTCACATCATTGTTGAATAAAAACTTATTCAGAAAAAGTCAGTTATGAAAGAAAATTGTAACGCTTTTCCATTAACAGGAAGTCTTTTCATAAACAATATATAGCTCAGTTTACTTTTTGGCACACGGCTTTTTCAATGTGTTCCACTAATCCCCAAAAAGTAAAGTAGGAGGCCAAAATCTTCTTTCAATTCTAAAACTGAAGATTTAGTCTCCTCCCAACGAAAGATGGTTTACCTGAACCTAGCTAATAAACAAGCTGTGAACCATTTAACAAAAACCTGTAAATGAAGAGGAGGCAAGTCTGCTACCTGGCGAGAGACTTCTCGTTCGATATTTCGACCGTATTTTCTGTCATCATTCCTACCGCGATTCGAACAATTGTGCAGTCTGTGTTTATTTCACTTTGTTTGCTCGATTGTGTGAAGCGTCAAATTTACTGAGCGCTGACATACACGAAGTGAACATTATTGAAATTTGAAACAGGAATTCATTCACATTAAAGTTGAGAAACTCTCTTGCATAGAAAAAGAAAATGCCTGACATCATACCGGTATCTTTGTTTCGAAAACGGAAAAGAGAATTTTAAAAGTAGTAGTAAGTGTTAATGTTTTCAATTGTATTAGTTTCGACCTAATTATACACATAACCTATGAAGCTGTCTCCTTGAAAAAATAAGTTTGTGCCAATTTTATGACAAGATTTTTGTCACAATTTTACGATCGAATTTGCAAAGTATGGCTACAAGTACTCAGGCATGCTGAAACTCTGCTCTACACTAAAATATTAATTTCAAAAAATTGTACAACAAACCAATCGTTGCTGTTTCACGAAAGCTGAAGCGGCCATGAACTGTAAAAATTGACTTGTTTTTACAGTATAATACAGCTAATTTTAAGGCAATAAACTGTAAAATTGCAAACTTTACAGTAAGAAACTGTAAAATTGCTAACTTTAGTTTATTAGTGTGCATTTAAGTTTTAAATTAGAACCTTCGCCGACAGTATTATACTGTAAAAACAGCAGTTCCTTTTTTAGTGTGGTGGGTGAAAAAAAGTGTTGGCACCAGTTGACGCCATAGAGACTTTGCCCATTCTGTTGCTCCATAATTCAACCAAAATGGATTTATAAATAAATAGATATAGTTTTCTGAAACAATCAAATTGTTTTTTGTGCATTTTTATTTTTAAATAACCAAGAGAAATTTATTTCAATCTATTTTTATTTAAAATACATTGTCCAAATTTAGACATGAAATTAACATATACACTAATTTCAGAAGTGTCCCAACTATCACAGAATGGGATAAAGTGGAAGCACCAAAACAAGCTATTATAAACACATCAGTTAGAAAACAATACAACACAATTGAATGGACCATTAATAAACACAAATTTAACATACAAAAAATGCATCATAAATTTTATTGAAAAAATTGAATAGTTCAGTTTTAGGACATTCTCTTTGTTAATTAATTTGCATTGGTACGAAAAAAAAATGACAGCGAAAAAAATTCTGCTTCTTGGTTAACCAATAAAATTTGAGCATAAGCAATCAGTTAAAACCTTTTCCCTTCCATTTACGAGTTCACCCGCACCATTATTTGCTTCCTCTCGCCGATGTGCTAAATTAATTTTCACTACAGGGTGCCCAGAAAAGCACTCCATGATTTCAAAACTGAATAACTCGAAAACAAATGACTTTGGAAGGAAGCAAACGGTACGTTAATTGTGTAATCCGTAAAAATCGTGTTCAGAATTTTGAAAAATTAGCTACAGGTGCTAAAAATGCCGAAAGGAGGCGCTCGACGCTATAATTGCAAAACAATTGCCTGTATACAACTAGTGTTTTAAGGGCTGGAGCAATCATTTATAGCTTCGCAACATAAAAGGAAGTTAAAACGATCTACATTATTGAGCTATGGCGCAACCTGTGAAATTCCAGTGAAAAACCATAATGTTCGTTCATTGGGCTCTCGTATGCACAACTAAACTGGGAGGTTGAGTGAATGAAAAGCACCAGAGTCACCAGCAGCGGTATCTTCACACTGCAAAAATGAACTGTTCTTTTTACAGTAAAAAACTGCGAAACTAGCAATTTTACAGTTTCTTACTTTCAAGTTAGTAATTTTACAGTTTATTGCTGTAAAAATAAGCTGTATTATACTGGAAAAACAACAGTATAATACTGGCAGCAGAGGTTCCAGTTTAAAACTAAAATGAGCGGTAATAAGCCGTAAAATTAGCAATTTTTACAGTTCATTACTCTAAAATTAACTGTATTGTAATGTAAAAACATTCTATTCCTTTTTTACAGTGCACAAGAGTGGACCCTCAAATGCAGGCCGAAGCTTGAAGAAAGTTTTAAGTTTCTTTGCATCTGAAACGGGAGCAAATGTCTTTAAACAAATGTCACATGCATGACACATGATTTGTCAAAAACTGCTTTTCGAAATAGTTGTCGTGACTATGGCTTTACCCAGCATCTGTTCTCGAATGTACATTTAACTGGTAAGATTGTGCAAATGCCTTGGGACAATGTTAACACGAAAAGGTTTTCTCACCAGTGTGAACTCTTAAAAATGTTCACACGAAAAGGGTTTCTCCCCAGTATGAACTCTTAAATGTCTCTTTAAATTGGAAGGATTGGAAAAAGCACTTGAACAATGTTCACACGAAAAGGGTTTCTCCCCAGTGTGAACTCTTAAATGTCTCTTTAACTGTGAAGATTGAGAGAAAGACTTTGAACAGAGTTCACACGAAAAGGGTTTCTCCCCAGTGTGAACTCTTAAATGTCTCTTTAAATGGGAAGGATTGGAAAAAGCACTTGAACAATGTTCACACGAAAAGGGTTTCTCCCCAGTGTGAACTCTTAAATGTCTCTTTAACTGTGAAGATTGAGAGAAAGACTTTGAACAGAGTTCACACGAATAGGGTTTCTCCCCAGTGTGGGCTCTCTGATGTACTTTTAAACTTGACAAAAAAGGAAATGCCATAGAGCACCATTCGCATGAATATGACATTTCTTCAGTGTGTGTTCTTAGATGTACCATTAGGGTTGAAGGCCGAGAAAAGGCTTTTAAACAATATTCACACGAATGCCGTTTCTCACCAATACGGATCTTCGGTTGAGTCGCCATGGTCGAACGGTGCAAGTTCTGCTTGAAATTCCATGGATTTCCTCTTAATGATCAAGTGTTTGAAAATTCCTTTAGAAAGAATCCGTAAGAGCCAAGCGTTTTTCTCCAAGTTTGATATCAAACATTTGGCGAAAGAGACAATTCTACTTGACACATTTCACGAGCAAGGCTTTGAAGAACAATTGCTTCTCTGTGCAGGAGCCTCAAAATCGGCTTCGGAAGAATCTGAAACGTAAAAAAGTCCTTGCTGTTAGTTTGACTGTCAGAAGGAGGGGGGAGGGGTAATTTAACGCTCTTTTATCATTGATTTCCTTCAGAGCCCAACCAATTCAGAAGCTAACAAACATGCTAAAAAGCCAAACTAACATCCCTGCAAAATAATAGATGCGTCCGTTTCCGCATGTGACCTGGATGGTTCCTTGATTGGCTCAGATGAGGTAACACAGTTTTCCTTAAGCCTTAATGTTCGAGAAAATACTAATGGAGTTGCATTTCTTGAAACTTTTTCTTCGATAAACTTGTTTAGATGCACGTAGAAGTTTTGCCATGTTGGAGTTAAATGGGCTTATAATGTTATTGATATCATACACGTTGAAGTCTCAAATCTAGTTGCCCGGGCTAGTACTGAAATAACAAAAAAAAAATCATACATTGAGGGCGGGGAAAAAGGAGAGACAAACAAACATAAAAACTTTGAACACAACAGAAAAATATTGAAGCCATGCACAAAAATAAATAAATAAATGTGCTTCCTCAACAGGCTATCCAAGTTGCTTTAAAGCTGGCAAAGAAGTGTGCAAGAAAAGGGACCTTTATTTAAAGCATTTATTATAGTAATATTCTTACTAATAAATGACTTTTATGTCACTGACACTGATATGTACCCCGTTTTATGTATATATCCTGAATAAACCACAGGGTGCTGGATAGCTTAATTTGAATAGTATTTGCACAGCACAAAAAAAAAAAAAAAAAAAAAAACTTTGAAAGGAAGTTATTATCTTATGTATGCAAGAGAGCTGTCAAGTATTTGAATTTGCATGGTGAACCTGCCTCAAACTGCTGAAGAAAACTCATAAATCATATTTTTAGATATATATACAAACGTTTATTGTCACAAGTTTGCCTGCGGTAAAAATGTAATAAAACTACCTGCAAGCCTATTCACTGTATAAAAAAAAACAAAGACGTTTCGGGGAGAAAATGGGCAGATGATGTGCCTAAATTTTCCAGTAACATATTTGTCAAAAACAAGAAAGTTTCCCATTTAAAGCCAGTAACCATCTTGAAATTAAACTAGAAATTCATTGAAGAATTCAGAAAACTTCCCAATGAAAGCGAGTCACGTTTTTCGAACAAACTGGGACACTTTCAAAAGAAAATTTCAATTTGTTTTTCTTCAGGTCTTGGCACTATCCTGATGTACCAGGAGCATTTTATTGATTCTGCACATAGTGATATTAAATTATGTACTAGCGTGTATGTTAACTCACTACTATGTATAAAAGAAAAAAAAACTTACAAACATTTTCTGAAAAAGAAAATTATTTATTTTAAAATCCAAATAATAAGACGTTATAAAAGAAAACTTAATAAATAAACGCACCTGCATACTCGAAGTTTCAAACATGCTGATTAATCAGAAAATTTTGTCATCTTTGACCATTTTCCCAACAACGTTTCATTGCATTTTCTAGATTGAAATTACGTATTTAGATGTTTTGTACAGTGGATGGGTCAATTTTCCTCCAAGTTAACATTGGCCGCCAGTGACGATGCTATTGGCCATTTTCTTTTCATAATCGGCACAATGCACTGGCAGTTAGTATTTTTGTTTGAAAAAAGTGGGTCACCAGTTTGGCGACCAACATAACTTTTAGTCGCCACTGGCGGGTGGGGACCTCTCGTCTCGACCTTTAAAGCATTCCGTTGTTTGCAAGTGCTTGATGTCTGTGCTTGATATTTGTCGTTTACTAATGTTAATTACCATTTTGTGTATTTTTTAGAAAAAAAATTTAATAATATTCAGTTAAAAATCACTGGGTTTTTGAATTCTCACTTTTGTGGACGAGTGATTCTCATAGGCGAGTAAAGCATCATGGAAAATTTAAAAATTGAAGTAATTAGTTCAAATTAAAAAATGATATCCCATTAGTTCTAAAAAGTTTCTTATTTGATATAAATATCTTTTGTCAACAATTAAATTTTAATTAGTTTTTGTATCTTAAGGATACAGTACATGACTATGAGCTACAGGACTGAAAAAAGTTGGCTTTATCAAAAAAGAACAAAGAACGATCTGCCGTTTTTATTGAAAAAGACCATCTGTTTTTGATTTTTAAAATTATATCCTCCATTTATATAAATGACCTCCACACATTTTAATAAGGTAACCGTAGGGGCAATTTAAGCGCTGAAACAAAACCTTCGCTGTAAATAAAATAAGAAAAGTTATGTATACAAAAAAAAGCTGCAAACAGTGGCGGCTCGTGCCTTAACTTAGTGGGTGGGCCCGCAATTATGTTTTCCCAGTAATGCTTACAAAAATAAAATGAAGGAAACAACTAATAAACTAATGCTGAGCGACGTAAAATAATATTTAATTCTGTCAATACAAATTTGCATCGCAAAATTATCTCATATGATTTGATACATAGGTTTTATTATACCAGCCTTAAGTGATCAATGTAACAATAACAATATTTTGCACAGACGACAGACTTCCTAAACATCACTAATGCTTCGCAAAGCTAGCTCTCACAATTTTGACATTTTCGGACAGTGAAAATATTCATCACACATCAAAAGTGTTACGCCACAAGTCGGCGCACCTCGTCAAACATTACGGGACTGCACTCAAAAAGAAACCGAACACTTCTGCCTAAAAACACACCCTCTCACCCCCGAAAAATTTCGAGAATCTGCACCATGACTATTTGAAAGCCTCTATCATCAAATTAAGGAACTCATAAGGTAAATGACTCGATGTAGGCATGCTTACATTTTTTTTAAATTTGGATACAAATGTTGCAATTTCAGTTCATGAAAAAACAAATCCTAACGGTGTTAAAACTTAAAAATGTCACTTTTATAGCCATGATATTTACATTAACTTTCAATTTTAATGTATGTGTATGCTTTTAAATAAATTGGAATACACTGGCTTGAACAGTTATGGTTCCACTAACTTACCAATGTATGATCGTATACTCAAACTAGTGATGAGCTGAATCGAATTATTTTCAGGAAATACACAAAGAGTACAGAACAATATTAAAACACTTATTTTTCTTACAATATAATCTGGATCTTGACTTACCGATTCGAATAACATTAAAATTAAAACACGGATAACTGACTAATTTGATAATGTTTGTCAGAAATATTTGATTAACTGGTAATTAATTTCTTTTCGGATACGTGATTTGACTGACAGTCATGGTAACATGTTATATGTTAGAAACAAAAAATCTTGTAGAACGCCTAGTTTTTCAGAACCATTAGGTACCGTTATTAAACTTTGATAGAAATTTTTAATTTAACTACATTGCTTTTAAACAGTATTTAATATTTCATATATTATAAAACTTCAGAAAAATATATTGCAAAATATAGTTTTTAAATGTTGATGAATTATAAAGCAATTTGTAAAATAATAATGATTTAAAGAATAAGTGTATTATTCATTTATACATTTTTAAGCTGAATATAGTTTTTATATACAGTAGACGTTGATCCACTCAATATTTTTATGAACGTTCAATTTCAACGTTTTGTTTTTTCTGGTTACTGCTTTAAGTGAATTTGTAGTAGAAGGTTAATGCTACGTGTCATAAGATTTAAGAAAAGTTGCGGAGTAGCAGAAGTTTTTATTCAACATCAAAGTGTCTTTTCGGACATTAAAATCCCTTTGAATGTGATAATAGTTGCAGAGATGATTATCAAAAAGGTACTTCATCGATATTTCAGGGGGAGGGTGTTGGCCTCTCTTTGGTCCTGGATATAAATGTAATCATTGATTCGGCTAAATAAATGTAGCATTTGGAGCTTAAGAATACTTATTAATTCTCCAAGCATTTATGTCACACCCGGAAGGATGATAAAGTTTCTAGAGTTCAAACAATACTTACAACACTATGAGATTAAATTCAAACTAATACCAAGAAAATGGCAAACGGTCTGCAAGTCAAAAATAAAGTCTTCCCACAAAAATTTTGAGAATAAGAATCTCTGTTCCCAAACGCAAATTAACCAATAAAATATGCATGCATTGTCAAATAGGTGAAGGGGCGGAAATGAAATTAGCACTCTCTATGCCTGTTAGTAATAGGTATTGAAAGTAAAAAAGAAAGACCAAAACAAAAAGAGGACATATTATAAAAATCAATCAAAAAAATACGAGGAGCGCGGAATGAAAAGAGGAGAATTTTCTCCCTAAGCCAGACATTCTCTGCCTCTATACACAGTGAGGAGACTTCCCTCTCCACCGCTTTGGTTAGGGACAAAGGGAAATCTTGGGCCAGGGAAGATGGGCCGAAACCGATGGGCCCACAGGTCGAATGTTACAATGGGGTGTCATCGCTAATCGCTCTTCTTAATCCAGCCATTGCGATTGGCTAAAAGCGGAGATGGCCGCGGGCCTACTGCCAGCTGGCCCTCAAGCTCGTTCTAAAAGCTGTGCGAAGTGCTAAAATTGATGGAATTTGAAATCTTTCTTGTGCTGTGTTAGCGATGTGCAGGGGGGGGGGGGATGTAGGTCTAAAATATGTTTGTGCACTATTTTTTTTTTTAATTTTATTTAGTTTTTTGAACAGAAATTCAAAACGATATGTTTTAATTATGTATTTATTTTCCTTCCAATTTTTCTGGGTGGGCCCGGCCCACCCGGCCCATAGTGAGGAGCCGCCCCTGGCTGCAAATCATATTCAACTCTCCGACAAAATCCTTACAATTTTATCGCATGGTCTCCCACTTAACGCTTTTAAAAATCAATGCTATGAAAACTAAAGGTTTGTTACCTAATGATTTTTCTTTTAAGTTGCACAGTTGTCCTTCAACTTCTGTATCAATGGGGGAGATTTTTTTCAACCTATGGTTCCAGTTCAAACAAAGTGGGGGATGGTTTTGGTGCTGGAAAAAGACAAAAAAAAAAAATTAGAGAAAGTCTATTGTTATTAAAAGGTGAAATCAAATGATTTGGAAAGTACTTCAAGTAGCAGCAATTTGCATTTGTAATCAGTAATTGAGCAATTTATTTATTTATTATTTTTTTAATTCACTTTTACATCATTTTTATAGCTAAAAATACCGTCAGCCCCGCTTAAACGACTACTGCTGGTTCCAAGCAGTATTATTGGATTAAGTGGGGCATTTGATTAAACGGGTGATCTTTAACATTGCGACTATGGTATCGGAAAGATTCGGTTATGGGATGTTTTATTCGTATAAGCAGGGTATTCATTTATCCATTACCCGATTAAGTGGGGGGGGGGGACAACGACAGTATATTTATTAGCTTAATTTCCTATTATTAATTTTTGAATTGCTTATTAATACAACATGACATTGCTAATTATAATTGTTTTTAACTTATTTCATGCTAAAATGAAATAGGTGAGCTTAAAATTGATAATTCATTGTTAATCCTAATCTTTGTTGGAAAATACTCATATTTAAATGTTAATTTTTATCTATTTGTATTTTCAAAGGCTTATCTCTATTGCTCTATATATTCAAAATTGAAAGAAAATGGCCATTTTGAGACAAAATTTTTATTTTGAGCATTCATGAACCTCTGTACCAAGTTTGATGAAAATCCGACAAAAACTGGATTTGTATAAGGAACAAACATACAAAGAAACATACAAATATACATCCATTTTTAAAAATATAGATGTCAAATTTTATTCTTATTTTAAAAAGATTTAACTTAACTCGACAAAATCCCAAATTGTAGTAAAAAAAACAGAAATACATGTAATCAGTGGCGGACACAAGGGGGGGGGGGTCCCCTCCCTAATGCCACCTAATATTTTTCCCATTGTCTATAATCCTATTTATATACCTTAAGATCGTGCAATAGGGCAAAAAAACGTACAATAAAGGCCAAAACGTACAAGTTGGCAGGTATGCAACTTCCTTATAAAGCATGCAGCAAAAATAGACAATTATTATCATTTTACAAACACTTTTAAACAACTGTTTATGCGTATTACAAGGAGCGTTCGAAAAAATTAAATGGCACTTGATTTGTGCAGTGTCACTGGGACATTAAATTTTGCTGCCTTTCCATTTTTCACGATATAAAATAAACAATCTCAGTATAAATTTTGTAAAAAGAACACTTAAACCAAATGAAAAAAATGCAATGTAATGCTGCATAGTCAGATGGGGACAACTCTGGCCTGTCCCCCCAGGCACATTCACAACCCAAAACACGAGTGCCAGCAAAGTTCATTCTTTTAGGAATAGGATCAAACTGAATCATGCCAGTAAACTTGCTTGTGATGGCATATGTTGCAGGACAAAGTTACACCACACAGTTAATTCAACAAGAAAACATCCGCAGAAGTTCAAAAGGACCCCGTAAAACCAGATCAGTGACTTCCACATGTTTAGTGAACTTAAAAAAAGCACTGCACGGACACTCATTTTAGACAGATGATGAAGTCGAGGAGAAGGTGTGCAACTGGTTCAAACAGCAACCAAAAGATTTTTACGAGCACTGTGTATTAAGCAACTGGGGTTACAATGGGATAACTGCACAAACACCTACGGACAATAATACTTTCGAGTTTGGTTGATAATTACTAGAAAATCGCCTCTGACCAGGGTTCGCCGAAGTGGGCCCTGCCCGAAAGAACACTCTCGGTTTATTCGGGTGGGCCCACTTGAAAAAACCCGCTATGAAAGTACATTGGGTTTTTTCAAAATTTATACTGCATATTGAAAACATTTATTTTAGAAACAAACTAAATATAACAAATATTTTGATCAATACTAAGCCTACAAATTAGTACTGATAAATTTAGTTGTGAGGTCAGTGAATGGATTTTCTAATTTAGACTATGATTACAGACTTAGAATGCTTAATATGTATAGTCTTGAGCAAAGGAGAGCCAGAGGGGACATGAGTGCACCTACCGACTGCCGTAGAATGACTGCCAGGGTCTTTTCGTAAGCCGGCAGTCGGAGTCGGTGTCCAAATTTATTATTAAGACACCAAAACATTACATACAATAAAAATAGAACAAAACAAATAACATTGTACAATACAAAAACAGCAAGACAAAGAACATACAAAACGCAAAGATATGTGATACCGGAGGGGACATGATTCAATTATTTAAATTTATTAAAATGAATGATGTTGCATGGTTTGATTTTTGCACGGAAAGCGGGACAAGGGGTCATTGTTTTAAGCTGCTCAAACTCAGGCTAATCTGGAAATTTGGAAAAATGACTATTTCAGGGCGAGGACTGCTGCTGGTCTTTGAAAAAGGTGAGAAAGGTGACAAATTTTAAAACAAGGGTGACTAAAAGGTGACAAATTTTAAAACAAAGGTGACTAAAAGGTGACAAAAAGAAACTAAAAAGGTGACCAAAAGTAATTTGTAAGGAAATCAAAAAACAGAAAACGATTATCATTTTTTCTGACTTTTACCAAATTAGCCTACATACTATTTTTAAAGACATAAATTCTAAACATTATAGGGCTGGAGGTAACAAAATAAATCATTTTAGGACATATTTCCAAAAAACTTTCAGGGTAAACTCTATGTAATGATCAGGGGTGATTGTGAGTTCATAAAAAAATACCTACAAGTTTTAAAGGGGGGGGGGGGGGTTAAACCAAGGCCCTATTTTTTTAGCTCACCTAATTTTATGACTATACATATATAATAATTAATTTCCTTCCCTAAACTATTACATTTCATGTATTCGAATAATTTCAATTAGTTTTTAGTGCATATATTGTACATGCATTTGATTAACATTTTAACAGGAGTAATAAAGTTACTTTTGAGCTGGTGCTGAACAAATTATCTCCAAAAAAATATTTTAAAGAGAAATTTAAAAGAATTTCATTTGTTTGCCTTTCAACAAGGAATAGCAAGCATCAAAATTGCGAAGTATGAATCTTACAGCGGAAGCAAAGAAATGCCAATTTCAAAATTAAGGCATTAAAAGTTTGAAAGTGGCACTTTAAAGAATTCATATATACTTACTTCAGATTTACAATTAAAAGCTCTACGATAAACATATTATTTTTACTATCCACATAATTGAAGCAAAATAAAATTTTATCAAATCTTCAAATTTAAACTTAGACATTTTGATTTTCATAAAAGAGGCAGAATTTCGCTCGAAAATTTTAAATTTATGATTTTTTAATTTTCATATGTTGCATTTATTTGTCTCCTAAGGGTAATAAGCATAACAAGAAGTTCTGTCAAGAACTAAACGAGCCTACTTTCCCGTACATCGACATAGGCATTGTAGCATCTGATCAATATTCTCTTGATTATCTAAAACTAAAAATTATGTCAAACATATCTTTTTGCACTTAAAGCTGATTTCTAAAAGCAAAATATACCCCTCTCATCAGATAAAATAGACACGTAAAAAGTAAAGAAACGAGTCAATAAAGTTTTGTCGCACCTTTAAAAGAATGTAACTGCTATAGTTCTTCCGTAGAAAAATTCCACAATCGTTTTCAAAAGAAAAAAAAATAAATAAAATAAAAGTACAAAGAACTTCAAAACACATTTTATCAAAGAAAGAAAAAAAAAACTCGTTCGTTAATAAAATGTCTTGAATTTCATTTTTAATCCGTTGCCAGTTGTTAAATATAAATAAGGAATAAAATGCTCTCGTGAATGAAAAATTTTTGTTAACAAAAAAAATCGTCTGATAAAAAAAAAAAAATAATAAATTAAACAAAACAAATAAACAAATCAACAAAAAATCGTCTGCCCAGTCAGTCATTTTTTCTGAGCCTGCATTTCCGCCATGTTTGCGGAGTCGGAGTCGGAATCAGAGTCCTCACAGACTATAGTAGGGGAAAAAGGACAGTTCTGCGGCGGGAGGCGGCTGTGCGGCTGGAGCCGCCTCCCACAGCCACCTCCCAGAGCCGCCTCCCACAGCCACCTCCCAGGGCCACCTCCCGCCGCCTCCTCCCACAGCCGCCTCCCTCCGCCGCCTCCCCAGGGCCGCCGCGAGGATTTTAGTTTTTGGATGGCAACATCCAAGTTTTGATTTCTTGAAATGGCAACAGGTTTGGTTGTCATGCCAACCAATGTTTTGGTTTCTTTGAATGGCAACACTTGTGTAATATTTTACAGAGTTAATTTCGATCGTGCTGCCATCTATCGATGGAATTATTTATTTTTCTTGAACTTTGAATATTTTCACGAACTTAATTTTTTTTAGGTGCTCGTGAAGCCATCTATTGAGTGAACGAATTTAATTCTTTTTTTTTTATTTTCGGACTTAGTCAATTTCCCGAAGCGGGGTTCGAACTCGAACCAAAAGTTTTCCGCTTGCTTATCAGAAGAATGCGCAAGCCAACTACGCTATGGTGTTCTTACTCTCGACAGTGCTAATAGGAATCACAATATAATTTAAGATTATATCGCCGTCTATTGATTACACGATGATGTTAATTTGCATGCTAACTTATTTTGTAATTCGAACTTTGTTTAATTTTTAAGACTTAGTTTTTGTAACCTATTTCAATATAATTTTTGATTTTAAAGAACGATGATGCTGACATCTGTTGATGGAAATTTATTTTTTTTTTCGAATTTAATTATTTCTTCGAACTTAATTTATTTTTCAAGCCGAAATCGGACTTTGTCAATGAAAATTAATTTTTTTATGTTTACGATAATCCGACCCTGTGTAATGATTAACTAATTTTTTATTAACCTACTAATTTAATTAGTAATTATTCGAATTTAATTAATTTCACACCATCGAAAGATAATATTATTTAGGAATTCCCAACTTTGCATGCTTCTTTACGAATTTTACAGTTTTTCAGTTTGCCCCTCTTGCTTTTACATGTTAATTTAAGAACTTTAACTTTTTTTCTACGAGTTTAATTTTCTTTTTCGGACTTTGTCGATTTTTTCAGACCGAAATGGGAACTTTGTTAGTGAAAATTAATTTTTTAATGCTGTTAATCGCTGTAATGAATAACTATTTGTAATTGCCCCATCATTTTAATTAGTAATTATTCGAATTTAATCAATTTCACACCATCGAATGAGAATATTATTTAGGAATTCCCGACTTTGCATGCTTCTTCGCGAATATCAATTGAAGTTGTAGACTCACCCGTTCGACACGATGTCAACTCGTACATATCCCGATTTTCAGGGAGGATTTCTCGGCAAGCTTTCCTTGGGTACCTTCTCCATCCACAAAATGCAAGCTACTACATAGAAGTCGAACACTCAAATGGCGTGTAATCAGAAAGATAAGTGAATCATTACTGATAACTGATGACCACGTGATTGTCCACGGATTAAACATCGGATGATATTGATAAGCTTGCGGTTAGGGGTCGATGAATCAATGTCTACAAGAGTGGGTCCCTACCTCATGTGATAAGAGATTACACATACTTTCTTGTGATTATCTTGATGATTAAATGACACGTGATTGAACTTTGAATATTTTCACGAACTTAATTTTATTTTAGGTGCTCGTGGCGCCATCTATTGAGTGAATGAATTTAATTCTTTTTTTTTTATTTCGGGACTTTGAATATTTTTGCAAATTTTACTGTGCTCGAGGTGAGGATCGAACCTCAAACCTACAAAAGACCTCCGTAGCTGTCAGATTGGTCAACGCGCAAACTGACTAAGCTACGGAGGTCTGATGTCCTGTTTGTTAACTATGATCCCAATGTAATTTTCAGTGCTAAAGAACGATGATGCTGCCATCTATCGACGAAATTATATTTTTTTCTTAATTTTCACGAACTTAATTTTTATTTTAGGTGCTCGTGGCACCATCTATTGAGTGATCGAATTTAATTCTTTTTTTTTTTCGGGACTTTGAATATTTTTCGCTGATTGGGGTGAGTTTCGAACATGCGACCTTCGGATCCAAAAAGTATTGATGCTTCAATTGACCGCGCGCTTTGTCGATTGAGCCACCAATGCTTTCACTCAAGTAAAGGTTTAAATGAATCTCAATATAATTTTCAGTGTCAAAGAACGATGATGCTGCCATCTGTTGACGGAAATTTATTCAATTTTTAAGTGTTGAATATAAAATATTATATTGCATGTACTACCTTTTCATTTTTAGTTATGGCATCGAGAGAGGAGGTTATGTGGATTACGGTCCTTTATATCAGTTTGTGCATTGTGATGGGCATAATATATATTTTAACTGGAAAATCAGATTTTGAAGTTGATTTTCTACTTAAACCGAATGACACGTCTAAGTCCCTCATATCGTTTCGAGGATGATTCATATCAAAGTGTCGGATAATCATTTCTCCTGCTGTAATGAAGAAGGCTTATCTGGAACCGGGTCGAGAAGCAAGTTTTGGTGGTGTCGATGCATTATATCGTGCTGCGCGAGGAAAAGTACCCAAGAAAGTCATCCAGAAATATTTGTCGGGAGTGGATGCGTACACACTCCACCGTCCAGTGAGAAAGAAGTTCCCAACCAATCGCGTCATCATCCATTCTATGAATCATCAATTTCAGGCAGATCTCGCAGATCTTACAAGTTTACAAAAACATAACCGTGGTTATCGATATATATTGACATGTATTGATATTTTCTCAAAGTATGCATGGGCGAAGCCCCTGAAGACGAAACAGCCTCGAGAGATTGTCAACGCTTTCAAGATTATTTTTTCTGAGAGAAAGCCAAAGTTGCTGCAAACAGATCAGGGTGGCGAATTTAAAAATGCACTCTTTCAAAAGTTTCTTCGTGAGAATCAAGTCAAGTTTTTCACGACATTTAATTCCACAAAATGTTCGGTGATAGAAAGGTTCAACAGAACATTGAAAACAAAAATGTGGAAATATTTCACGAGTCGAAATACTTATAATTTTATAGATGTCTTAGACGATTTGGTAAAAAGTTATAACATCACTTACCATTCCACTATCAAGAGAGCACCCGCAGAAGTGAACATCGATAATGAGAGCGATGTGTATTTCGCGATCTATGGTGATAATCAAATTACAGAAGGAAAACCATGTATTTTCAGCATTGGTGATGTTGTTCGTATTTCCAAGCAAAAACTCACTTTTGAAAAAGGATACGAGAAAAATTGGACTGAGGAAATGTTCATCATTACAGAGTGTGTAAAAAGAGCTATTCCAGTGTATCGTGTGAAAGATTTAATGGGCGAACCCATTCAAGGTACTTTTTACCCTCAAGAATTGCAAAAAGTTAAACTTAATGAAGATTATACTGTCGAAAAAATTTTACGTAAAAGACAAAAGAAAAAACAAACTGAATACTTTGTCAAATTTCGCGGATACCCTGATAAATTCAACCAATGGATTCCTGCCTCTCATTTATCTGACCTATAAATATCGAAGTCATGATATTAATTGCTCAGTTTGGACGTGATGGCATTCTTCGTAACATTACCGAGCGATAATTCCTTGAATTATTTTCCCGACAATAAAATATCGCATTTTATTACACGTTTACCGAAACCAATTGAACTAACAGGCAATTGGGAATGTGCCTTAGTCGAATTGATCTATCCTCATACTTGGTATAATGTGAACCGAGAGAATAACTTGATTGGATTTGATTTAGGTGATGGAAAAGAATTAGGTAGAAATATTCCTCCTGGATGCTATGAAAATGTACCTGACATTTTAAAAGCGATAATTATACCTGATCATGAGAATCGAATTTCCTTCAACTATAATGCTGTGACAAAACGTGTACGTGTCAAAGTCAAAAACAATGCACGCGTTGTCTTTCATGAAGGATTATCGCAGATGTTGGGATTTCCACCGATGGTTGTTGGCGGCGAGAGCGACAAAAATGTAGAACAGACAGTGTTCAGCCCGCAAATCGCTGATCCGAATGCTCACTTTAGAGTGTTGATGATTTACACGGATATTATCGAACATCAAGTCGTGGGAGATGTTTATGCACCCCTCCTTCGCACGGTTACGGTTACAGGTACAGACGGTGAGATGGTCAGTGTTGAATATGAAAGACCCCATTATCTACCTGTGAGTAGAAAAATTATAGACACTATTGAAATCGTTATAAGGACCAACACTGGACTGTTAGTGCCATTTGAGCGTGGAAGATCGTACGTGAAACTTCACTTTCGTCAGAAGTATCTTTCATAATGTATGTGCCATATCAATGCTGCCAAAAATCCTTCGAGGATTATTACACTCAACAATCTGGAAATGGACTTAGTTATTATCAAGGCGCTCCATATCAAAGAGGATATGGTTTCGGTGGCCTCTTCAAATCTTTTTTCAGAGCTGCGGTCCCCCTTTTCAAATCAGGAGCTAAGACCGTCGGAAAGCAAATTTTGAATAGTGGTGTTGACTTATTCAATGATGTTTCACGCGGCGAAAATCTGAAAGTGGCTGCGAAGCGTCGCCTAAAAGAAGCTGGAAAAAATTTGACTGATAAGGCTGCTGTCAAAATTAAAACTATGATTGGTTCTGGGAAAAAGAATAAAAAGCGTAAGCTTTTCAAGAAGCGAATCAGTCTTCACAAAACCAAGAGAGTGAAAAGACATCACGATATTTTCTCTTGAGAAAAAAAAATGGCATCTCTCATCCATCGCGATTCCGAAGCATGTGTGAAATCTGAACTAGACTTATTTACGCTGCCTCCTACTCAGGCCGCTATTGAAAAGGGACAATTTGTTGAATATCATCCTATTGCAAGTGTGAAAGATGGTGGTCCTCTGGAGTACTTAATATCAGGATCAGGATCAGAATATGCAGACCTCTCAGCTTCCTACATCTACCTGAAAGTGAAAATAGTCAAACCTGATGGATCCGTGTTACCTGTCAAAGAACCCGTCGTTCCAGCCAACTTATTCCTGCATTCTCTTTTTTCACAAATCGACGTCAGCTTGAATGAGCGAAATATATCTTCGGCAAGCAATACATATCCATATCGTGCATATATTGAAACTCTTTTAAATTATGGAGAAGATGCAAAGAAAAGTTTACTCACCTGTGAGATGTTTTACAAAGACTCCAATCCTACTGAAATCGATCCCACCGCTGAAGGAGCAGATGACGGATTAAAAGCAAGATACGAACTCAGTAAAAATAGTAACGACTTCGAACTTCTCGGAAAGCTCCACTGTGATATTTTCGAACAGAATCGCCTTATGTTAAATTTGGTTGATATTAAAATTAAGATGATTCGAAGTAGTGCCCCGTTCTGCCTCTTGTCAAACAAAGAAGGTGCCGACTATAAAGTTGTATTAGATCATGCCTCTCTATTCATTCGAAAAGTGCAAGTCAGCCCTGGTGTTTCTCTCGGGCATGCAAAGGCTTTAGAAGAAACATCTGCCAAGTACCCCATCGACAGAGTTCTATGCAAGACTTATTCCATTTCAAAGGGAAGTTTTTCATTCACCCAAGATAATGTATTTTTAGGTGTAATGCCCAAAAGAGTGGTGATTGGATGTGTTGAAAATGCTGCCATGAACGGACAATATCACAAGAATCCATTTCTGTTTGCTCATCATAATGCAAATTTTGTTGCTATTTATGTAGACGGTCAACCTGTACCGAGTAAACCATTGGAACTAGATTTTGAAAGTAATAATTACATTCGTGCTTACTACAGTCTGTTTGAAGGATTTAACAGTGATAAGGGCAACTATGTATCGCGTGAACAATTTTCAAAAGGAAATGCATTATATTGTTTCGATCTCTCTGCTGATATGTGTAACGGACCTCATTTAAATTTACAACATCAAGGAAATTTGAGAGTTGAAATTAAATTTAGCAAAGCAGTTGCTGAAACTCTGTCATTGTTAGTGTATGCTGAATTTCAAAACGTTATCGAAATTACAAAGTCACGTCACGTGTTATGCGATTTTGCCAATTAGAATGGATTCGAATCAAATACAAAGTGTTCTGCAAAGCGATTCAATCACCAAAAAATATTTTCTGGGAGTGTTTCCCAGTGATTATTTAAGTGATATCAAAATCAATAAGACCCCAGCCTGTTTTATTGCAAATGTGGACACGTCGGGCGAATCTGGAAGTCATTGGGTGGCTTTTTATATTGATCGTCAACTGGAATTTTTTGATTCTTATGGAAATCCACCATCTTTTTTCAAAGGCCATATTCACGATTTTGTATCTCAATTCCCAAATGTGACTTATAATCCTATGACCTTGCAAAGTAATGTCACGGCCGTGTGTGGCCAATATTGCATTTATTACTTATATTCAAAATGTCGCGGTCATTCACTGAAAAGCATATTGTCAACTTTTGTGAACAAACATGTTTGTAATGATAAAAGTGTCTATAATTTTGTAGCCAATCATTTTCATGTATTTCCGAATTTCAATCAATAAATTTGCATTTAAATGAATATCATTCTTGTCTGTCTCTCATTCACGATGGAATTTCCAAAGTTACAAGTTAGCTTTACCATGGTGGCGTCGGGTCCAACCGGAAGTGGGAAGAGTCATCTTATTTCACGTATTTTGAAACATAGACATGAAATGTTTTCAAAAGTACCGGACAAAGTCGTATGGTTCTATGGTGTGTATCAAAATTTGTATGATACGATACCCGATGTTACATTCATCGAAGGATTTCCCACGAATTATATGGACTTGTTAGGTGATAATACATTATTTATCATTGATGATCTGATGGCTGAGTGTGGAAAAAATGATGCCATTACAAAACTATTTACCCGCGGAAGTCACCATCTCAACATTTCAATTATATTCATTACACAGAATTTCTTTCACAAAGGAAAAGAAATGCGTGAAATTACTTTAAATGCACATTACATCCTTCTTTTCAAAAATAGGCGAGATTTGAGTCAAGTAACTCATTTGGGGAAACAGATTTTCCCAAGACATTTGAGATTTTTCCAAGAGGTGTTTGATGACGCAACCAAGAAAAAATTTTCTTATCTATTGATTGACTTGAGAAATGACACTCCTGAAAAATTGAGATTACGCACAAATATTCTCCCCAACGAAACGCAATTCATATACCAAAGAAGAGCAGTATAAAAATGTAAAGATATAAATAATGCAAATCATTTGCAATCATGACAATCACGAAGCAACAGCTGAATGAGCTACATCTCTTGCAAATTTGCCCTGCAAAGCTGCAAAAAGAGTTACTGAAAAAAATCAATGTGAATTGTATCAGGGCTATATGCGAGTGCAGCCACAACGTGCTCTGTGGAAATATACCTCTCTCGAAACATCAAAAGAAGAACTTATCAAAGCATAAAACAACTCTACGCAAGTTAGCAAATAAAAAATTAGCCTTAGCCAAAAAACGAAAGTTAGTCGTTCAAAAAGGTGGCTTTCTAAATTTCTTAATTCCTGCAGCAGTGAGTGTATTATCGAGCATTTTCGGCAATGGACCACGCGAGGAAGTACGCTCTAATTCCTGAAGAGATGGTTTCAAAGCATACTGTTTCACCGAAACAGTTAAGCGAACTTGATATGCAGATGATGAATATTTTGCAAAGCAATCTTGAAGAACATGAAAAATTGGCAAAGTATACAGAATTACTGCAAAAGAAATTAAATCTAGCAGAAAATAACCCTCCTTGGATCCCACCTCGAGAAGAAAGTAAAGCAGAAGAAAATCCTCAGCAGTACGAGTCGACTATATTCAACAGTATTAATAAACAATACTTGAATCAAGCTCACAACTTATTAGACATTATGAAAAGACATTCCGATATCCTCACATGGAACGAGAAGGGTGAAGTCATTTATAAAAATCAGAAGATTGAACATTCGAATATTGCTGATTTATTAAATTTGATTTTCAGTCACAAGAAAAAAAAAAAATGCCGATATTCCGTGGATAAATGAATTTTTAAATTCATTACAAGAAATGAATGTTCCTAAATTTTTCGTGAAAAATAAAAATCTGTATGAAAAGAAAATTGTCACTGAAGAAGATGATGGAAAACCTGTTCTTTCTCCTAAAATTGTTAATCATCACAAAAGGAAGAGAAAATCAAATGTAAAATGGGATAGTATGTATTAATAAAAAAAAAATTGCTATTGAATCATTGTCTCTCTCTGATCATTATTGATTAAATGCATGCAAATGAAAACATAGAAAAAAAAAAGTTAAACAAAATAATACATTTATTGAACATTTTCAATAATATTTGGAAAAGTACTTACAAATCACCCATTAGAGCTTTCAAATAGTCCACAGTCATTTTTTTAATTTCATTATCACACATTTTCACTTTAGTAGATAAATCATTTGCGAGTTTTAAAAAGTCAATGCATATAAAAATGTTGTTATCCATAGTGTAATATTTTTCTTTTACTGTTAGTGACATGCATTCGTGTCGCTTCTGTGAGGGATGATTACATTTACATCCTGTACATTCATAGTTCATGTTAATACATGCACGCATTTCTCCGATAAAACAGTCAAAGATAATTTCAAATGTTTCCACTTCGTCAACAGGATTTTGAAAAAATTGCATTTCTTCGCATTTTAACATTTGCCGGAAATGATCAAATACGGCCTCCAAAATTTTTTCATCTAAACTCATATTATCATCCTTTATTTTCTTTATATCGTATTCTCTGAGGACGATACATCCTTTCTTCATCGCAAATTCTTCAACGGTTTCTACAAGTTGATAAATTTCACAGTCACCATTTCTACAAACAACAAGTGCATCGTTTCCTGCTACAAAATTACTGCTGGAGTATCTGGAATTGTATTCCCATATTTTTCTTTGAAAATAAATCCAACTCAGTGGTTGAAAATTAATTTTAACACCTGAGACACTATTTTCAAGCACAATCGTGATTTTTCCATTTTTTCGTAAACACACATTAATTTGAAGATCATTATCGAGCTCCAAAACGTTTAAGTTGCGCTCGTCAAAACGTTTGAATGCATTTTGTAAGAATATGTCAAGCCAATCCGCTGATTGTTCTCCGGCGGATGGCTGAGAAGAAGAAGACGACACTTTAAACACTGTGTCACTCGGAGAGGAACTTTGCACAGATTCGGACAAGCTTGTTGAAGACACAAGGGGCGAGGGATTCAGCAGAGGTTTCTCTAATGTTGGAACTTCAATCTTTTCCGTTGGGATACACGTCTCCACTGGGTTGTCAATCTCCACGGGGGTCGTCCATCTCTGATGTAGTGCACATCTCCGCTGGGGTGCATATCATCGTCGATGCATTCTCGAGGTTCGATTCTCCACTTTTAAAAACAGCTTGAGGGAGGGCAGTTCGGCATGGAACTTTTCTTCGACGTGGAGAGCTAGTCGATACAATTTCCATTTCAGACTGATTGAAGAGAGGAAAATCATCCAGGGTCCACGTCTCGGACCACAAACGTTTCGTTGCAGGTGGGATCACATTGCTCATGATGTTTCGAAAGGTGATGCTGATCCTCGGCAGAGTCACAACTCTGTTGGGTTTAATCCCATGGGTGAATAGTTCATTGGTGGGCGGCAGCATAACATACAAACTACCATGCTGACACTCTAATTCTTGAGGCGGGAATCCAAGTCTTTCAAAGGAGAGGGTTCTGGAGACTCCAAAGTTGACACAGGCAACGCCGCTGGATGGATCTATGCTTTTCTCGTTGTCTTTATGCTGGCCAAGAGCTGCACTTCCATCTGGATAAAAATTGAGTAGGGCATAGTTGTATGACTTGCCTGTAGCCTTTTCAACATCCTCTTTAATTTTCAACATCATCGGATTCCACATATGAGCCGGATTCGAGGTGCCGGAGTAACGATAGTCCAGTCCTTCGTCACCGAAGGCATACGATTTGCGTTTCGGTGTATAATGTTTTCCGTACACCACAACATTAATGGGTTGAAATGGAATGTTTAAAAGTTCTTTGAATATAGCATCAGCTTCTGTACGAGTGTAAAAGCGTTCTTTTACTTGAACGTTCAGGGCATTTGAAGAAAGTGCGTAATCCATTTTTTTTTTTTTAATTTCTCAACCAGCATAAAACTAGCAACTGAACACAATGAAATCAGGAGGAAGAATGCATTTGGAAATGGTCACAATGAGATATCAATTCGTGGCGTTGCAGTCGGATTGATTAAACATCACGTGTCATTTAATCATCAAGATAATCACAAGAAAGTATGTGTAATCTCTTATCACATGAGGTAGGGACCCACTCTTGTAGACATTGATTCATCGACCCCTAACCGCAAGCTTATCAATATCATCCGATGTTTAATCCGTGGACAATCACGTGGTCATCAGTTATCAGTAATGATTCACTTATCTTTCTGATTACACGCCATTTGAGTGTTCGACTTCTATGTAGTAGCTTGCATTTTGTGGATGGAGAAGGTACCCAAGGAAAGCTTGCCGAGAAATCCTCCCTGAAAATCGGGATATGTACGAGTTGACATCGTGTCGAACGGGTGAGTCTACAACTTCAATTGATATTCGCGAAGAAGCATGCAAAGTCGGGAATTCCTAAATAATATTCTCATTCGATGGTGTGAAATTGATTAAATTCGAATAATTACTAATTAAAATGATGGGGCAATTACAAATAGTTATTCATTACAGCGATTAACAGCATTAAAAAATTAATTTTCACTAACAAAGTTCCCATTTCGGTCTGAAAAAATCGACAAAGTCCGAAAAAGAAAATTAAACTCGTAGAAAAAAAGTTAAAGTTCTTAAATTAACATGTAAAAGCAAGAGGGGCAAACTGAAAAACTGTAAAATTCGTAAAGAAGCATGCAAAGTTGGGAATTCCTAAATAATATTATCTTTCGATGGTGTGAAATTAATTAAATTCGAATAATTACTAATTAAATTAGTAGGTTAATAAAAAATTAGTTAATCATTACACAGGGTCGGATTATCGTAAACATAAAAAAATTAATTTTCATTGACAAAGTCCGATTTCGGCTTGAAAAATAAATTAAGTTCGAAGAAATAATTAAATTCGAAAAAAAAAAATAAATTTCCATCAACAGATGTCAGCATCATCGTTCTTTAAAATCAAAAATTATATTGAAATAGGTTACAAAAACTAAGTCTTAAAAATTAAACAAAGTTCGAATTACAAAATAAGTTAGCATGCAAATTAACATCATCGTGTAATCAACAGACGGCGATATAATCTTAAATTATATTGTGATTCCTATTAGCACTGTCGAGAGTAAGAACACCATAGCGTAGTTGGCTTGCGCATTCTTCTGATAAGCAAGCGGAAAACTTTTGGTTCGAGTTCGAACCCCGCTTCGGGAAATTGACTAAGTCCGAAAATAAAAAAAAAAGAATTAAATTCATTCACTCAATAGATGGCGCCACGAGCACCTAAAATAAAATTAAGTTCGTGAAAATATTCAAAGTTCAAGAAAAATAAATAATTCCATCGATAGATGGCAGCACGATCGAAATTAACTCCGTAAAATATTACACAAGTGTTGCCATTCAAAGAAACCAAAACATTGGTTGGCATGACAACCAAACCTGTTGCCATTTCAAGAAATCAAAACTTGGATGTTGCCATCCAAAAACTAAAATCCTCGCGGCGGCCCTGGGGAGGCGGCGGAGGGAGGCGGCTGTGGGAGGAGGCGGCGGGAGGTGGCCCTGGGAGGTGGCTGTGGGAGGCGGCTCTGGGAGGTGGCTGTGGGAGGCGGCTCCAGCCGCACAGCCGCCTCCCGCCGCAGAACTGTCCTTTTTCCCCTACTGACGATTATTCAAAAAAGTACTTTACAATACATTATTTATCAAAACCATTTTCTTACAAAGTTAGTTTGAAGGAAATCCGCCTTAAAGTTCAGAATCAATATTCAATTTAAATTTCTCCGTAGGCGCTCATGTTAAAATGTTTTCTTAACGGTTCATCATTGAACGAAAAATGGTTCAAATTGAAAAGTGAAATATAGGAATGAGCCTCTCCGAGATCTTTCGAACAAAAAACAGTTTATTCAATTCGGACGGTTCACTTAAAGTTATTAGGTGGGGAAAGGTTGTTTGAACAGTTCAATGTTGAACAAAAAAAAATGTTCAAACTGAAAATTTAAATACGGTAATGAAGCATCCTTGCTGAGATCTTTTGAACAAAAAAAAGTTTGTTTAAATCGGACTGTTCATTCAAAAGTTATTAAGTGTGAGAGCTTGTTTGAACGGTTCAATGCTGAACGAAAAATTGTTCAAATCGGAAATTTAAAAACGGGGATGAAGTATCCTTGCCGAGATTTTTCGAACAAAAAATAGTTTGTTTTAATCGGACGGTTTACTCAAAAGTTATTAGGGGTAAGAGCTTGTTTGAACGGTTCAATGTTGAACGAAAAATGGTTCAAATCGGAAATTTAAAAACGGGGATGAAGTATCCTTGCCGAGATCTTTCGAACAAAAAATAGTTTGTTTAAATCGGACGGTTCACTCAAAAGTTATTAGGGGTGAGAGCTTGTTTGAACGGTTCAATGTTGAACGAAAAATTGTTCAAATCGGAAATTTAAAAACGGGAATAAAGTATTCTTGATAAGATCTTTCGAACAAAAAAAACTTTATTCAATTCGGACGGTTCACTTAAAAGTTATTAGGTGGGGAAAGGTTGCTTGAACGGTTCAATGTTGAACGAAAAATTGTTCAAATCGAAAATGTAGATACGGGAATGAAGTATCCTTGAAAAGACCTTTCGAACAAAAAAAAGTTTGTTCAAATCGGACTGTTCATTCAAAAGTTAGTATCGCGGGACCGGTTGTTTGAACGGCTCAAAATTGAACCAAAAATTGTTCAAATCGAAAAATCAAATATGGGAATGAGCTGTACTCGCCGAGATCTTTCCAACAAAAAAAAGTTTGTCCAAATCGGAATGTTCATTCAAAAGTTATTAGGGGGGGACAGACAGACCGACAGACCGACCGACAGACCGACACACAAATTCCCCATCTCAATACCCTACTTTCAAATTTTTAATTTTTCGATATTTATTTCATTTTTTTGTTTCTTTTTTACTTTTTTTTACTTGGCGATATTTTTTGAACTTGGCGATATTTTTTGGACTTGGCGATATTTTTTGGACTTGGCGACATTTTTTAGATGCATTAAGCCAATTTTAATGCTTTTTTCGTCTCTTTTATTTTTAACGGGAAAGTAGGCTAAAAAATGAGAAACATTCGATTCTCATATCAGATGCAAATTGATTGCATTTTTTTAAATGAAGGCATCAAAAAAAAAAAAAAAAAAATGCAAATAAAATAATTTATTAAAGCAAAAAAACAATTAGAATGGCAGCTTAACATTTCTATTTGATGAATATTATTAATAATGATCGGTATAATCATCGAAAATTCGAAAAAGCAAAAGAATTCCGGAGGTGAGAAGATAAAAGCATAATTAAAAATATTATACTTCCGGTATTTTCAAACGTGAAAATACCAGAATCGATCGTGATAATATCGGAAATCCGGTAAAATACCAGAACACAATCACCCCCTAGTTATGTTCAAAGATTTTTCTTTAAAATCAATTATATTAACACCTGAAATTATGAAGTGAAGATAATAACGATTATTCAATGAACATATTTTATTCTTTTCATCCTTTAATTTTTAGCTCATTGCAAAATCATCGGCATTCCTTTTCTTGTTTCTCTGTAAATACAAAGCATAAATATTCACTAAAAAGTATTGACAATAGAGAATGAGTGAAAGTCCCATCTCTATGCAAATCATCAACCTAATTTCGTTTCAAGAACAAAAAGAAAAAAAGAACTGCCAAGTATTCTTGGAACAGGTGGAGCTGTGTTTTGTTTCTTTTCGCAATTTTTAAACGGGGGCTTCTAAAGGCTTTGTTTTGTGAATGAGCTACAGTTGAAACACTATTTTTTAATGGTTGAATGAGATTTTTGCTTTTTTTTTTTCCCTTTAAAATTCTATTTATTTTCAGGTTAGGAAAAGAATATTCATACGGCTCAAGAGTTTTATTTATCAAAACTAGACTTTTCTAAAACACATTTCAAGAAAGGTTTAAAAAGGTGACAAAAATTCCAAAAGGTGACAAAAAGTGACCAAAATTTCAAAAGGTGACTAAGGTGAGAAAGGTGACTGAGTCCTCGCCCTGCTATTTTAGCAGGGTAGTGGGAACTTGGAACAGTTTACCGGAAGAGGCGGTAAGGAGCAAGGGATTGACTAGGAACAGCCATGTTGGGCCCAGAGCCTGCTGCTGGTCGCATTTGTATTTGTATTTGATAATTAGTGTGTTGCAATATTTAATGTTGCTCAGTACCCCGTCCAGAAATTGCGATCTTCCTTTCCTGACAACTTATTAGGTATTAGAAACAAAACTATATGTGAGTTTTGCACTATTTGTTGTTTTTTTCAATAGTCAGAAGATCAAAATAATTATTCTAATCTATAAATTCAATTCAGTATCAATTTAAAATATAATATTATTTTTTAAAAATATATTAAAATGATGTTTCCAAATTTCCGGAATAAGAATTATTTTAGGAGGTCACAATGACCTCTCTTTACGACTCCTCCTGATTCCATGAAAAGTAATAAAGAATGATTCTTGAAAAAACACCCAGATGGGCAGGGTTTTTTGAAACCCTGCCTCTGACACGTTAATTATTGTTGTTAATTATTGTAATAAAAAATCATTGCCAACTTATTCCAAAGTAGTTTCCTCTACATGACACTATTTATTATTCAACAGATTGAGGGAAATTAATTATTTAACAGTATTTCTTGATTGAATAATGCAATAAATATAGGTTTTATTTATTTTGGGTATTTTGTTCATCTCTCTTAAAAAAATCTGGTATATACCCCACACTACTTCCTTTTAAGTGTAAATTTCTTAGTTAGTAGTTGCCTTAAGTGTTAAAAAAAGTGCTTGGAGTGAGCAAGGTAACAATTCAAATATTTACACCCCTAATCTGCCACGAAACCATGCAAAAAATGTTTAACAATGGTTAATTTTCTAAATTTTTTTTTTTTTTTTGCTGATTTTAATACCATTCAGTAAATTTTTCGCAAAATATCGCCAATAGCGCCAAGTTGAACCCAAATTCAAAAAATAATTTTTTCGCCAACTTGGCGACATATCACCAAGTGGTAGCGCCAATTCATATCACTTGAGTCTGCATTGAAATTAACAGATTTACCCCAAAAAGGGGTGAAACACCCCCTTGGGAACATTCGAATGCAAACACAAGGGGAGGTGCACAACTGGACCCTCCTCGGAGCCTACATACCAAGCTAGAAGTTTCTACGGCATATATATTTTTAGTTATGTGTCATACATACGTACATACAGACGTCACGAGAAAACTTGTCGTAATTAACTCGGAGGTGGTTGAAAAGGATTTTTCGGCTGCTTATATGTTGGTAGGTACATATGCACGTGCTGACAGGTCGAAAAAACTACTGAACATTCATTCGGGGGTGAGCAAAATCAAAATTTAGACTCAAATTTGAGTGATTTTTTTTTCGCGATCACAATACTTCCTTTACTAAGTAAAAGGAAGTAAAAAGGTCGTCTCTTTCTCAAAAAGGTCAGACTCGTCAGCTTTTTAAAAATGTGCTTTACAACTTATAACATGATCTCCATACGTTTTAATAAGGAAACCAGCGTCAATTTAAGTAATAAAACAATAAGTTTGCTCCCGGTTGAACGGTTCAGCAGTTGCATAAATGCTGGGCTCAAATATATCCTTTGGTTGCTGTGTGAATCGAGGGCACACGCATTCTTTCACTTCGTCGTCCAATTTAAATCCCTGCCCTCCAAGCAGTGCTCTTTTTCAGTTCCCCAAAGATTTGTGAGTCAGATGCGGACAACTCTGGCCTGTCCCCCCAAACCCATTCAAAACCCAAAACAAGAGTGCCAGCAAAGTTCATTCTTTTAGGAATGGGATCAAACTGAAACATGCCAGTAAACTTGCTTGTGATGGCACATGTTACAGGACAAAGCTACACCACACACAGCCAATTCAACAAGAAAACGTCTGCAGAAGTTCAAGTGGACCCCGTAAAACCAGATCAGTGACTTCCACATGTTTGGTGAACTGCACGGACACTCATTTTAGACAGACGATGAAGTCGAGGAGAAGGTGTGCAACTGGTTCAAACAGCAACCAAAAGATTTTTACGAGTACTGTGTATTAAGCAACTGCGGTTACAATGGGATAACTGCACAAACACCTACGGACAATAATACTTTCGAGTTTTGTTGGTAATTACTAGAAAATCGCCTCTGACCAGGGTTCGCCGAAGTGGGCCCTGCCCGAAAGAACACTCTCGGTTTATTCGGGTGGGCCCACTTGAAAAAACCCGCTATGAAAGTACATTGGGTTTTTTCAAAATTTATACTGCAGATTGAAAACATTTATTTTAGAAACAAACTAAATATAACAAATATTTTGATCAATACTAAGCCTACAAATTAGTACTGATAAATTTAGTTGTGAGGTCAGTGAATGGATTTTCTAATTTAGACTATGATTACAGACTTAGAATGCTTAATATGTATAGTCTTGAGCAAAGGAGAGCCAGAGGGGACATGAGTGCACCCACCGACTGCCGTAGAATGACTGCCGGGGTCTTTTCGTAAGCCGGCAGTCAGAGTCGGTGTCCGAATTCATTATTAAGACACCAAAACATTACATACAATAAATATAGAAAAAAAAAAAAAAACATTGTACAATACAAAAACAGCAAGACAAAGAACATACAAAACACAAAGATATGTGATACCAGAGGGAACATGATTCAATTATTTAAATTTATTAAAATGAATGATGTTGCATGGTTTGATTTTTGCACGGAAAGCGGGACAAGGGGTCCTTGTTTTAAGGTGTTCAAACTCAGGCTAATCTGGAAATTTGGAAAAATGACTATTTTAGCAGGGTAGTGGGAACTCAGAACAGTTTACCGGAAGAGGCGGTAAGGAGCAATGGAGTAGATAGATTTAAGAGGGTCATTGATCTTCATTGGGGTCAGAGCCTGCTGCTCGTCGTCGCATTTGTATTTGTATTTGATTTAGTGTGTTACAATATTTAATGTTGCTCAGTACCAGAGTTGGCAAAAACCCGGGTTTTTGTACAAAACGACAAAACCCCAACCCACTCGGGTTTTTCTGGGTATTTGCGGGTTTTCTGGGTATTTGTAGGTTTTTCTGGGTTTTTGTATGTTAAATTTTATTTTTTATGTGGGTATTGATTCATAATAAATGCATTCATTCATATAAACATTTATTTATTAAGTTAAAGTTCTAAATCACATTTAATCAAACTCAATGGATTAATAATTAATATTAACAATATCAATTAATAATATCATCAACCGAATTGTAATATTTAATGTGTATATTTAAGAAGCTTTGGACAATGGTTTCAGCTATAAACTTTTATCACTTGTTTTTTACAAAATAGAAGAACTGTTGCAAATGGGCTTTTCTACAATTACAGCAATATTTAGGGTGTGAAAGTTTCAAAAACTTAAATTTATGCCATTAAAAAATTAAAACCATTTGCACTTGTTTATTAATAGAAAAAATCATCTTTTCTCATTAAGTAGCCTGCTTCAATATCTAGTCATGTCATTTGCATGTTTTTTTCCGGCATATCTCAATAATAGGTGTGTGTTTGAGATAAGGGAAGTGTCTCCTCTCCCCCCCTTCTATTTTCAAAACCAAAACTGTTTAATTTCAGATGGGGGAGGGGGACTCTTAATCGATTTTTTTTTTTTTGAAATAATCTCAAGAAAAAACTAGGTTAACATTAGAACTTAGCAAGAATTATAAACTTATTAATAAATGCTTGCCATAATATTTTAGTCATAATAAATTGCGAGGGGATGCATTTTCTTTGCTTTTTTTAATCCAAGAAAGGGTTTAGTGCTTCAAGTCCATGGTATGGTACCTCTATAGTATAGCACTTGAAAATCATATAATACTAAATGCAATATGGTTAGAAGAAATGAAAGTAAAAATAAGTATTATGCAACAAAAAGTAGTATCATAGCTAGAAATTTTTTCTGGACGATGACTTGAAAATTGAAGAAATAATTATTTTATAAAATAAATAATTACTCTAAGAAAAATTATCTCAAATAAGCCTGATTTCTTACTTATTTTTTATGTTTAGAAGAGATATTATTATTGACTATATTTGTTGAAAACTTAGAAATTAACAAAAACCCCGGGTTTTTGTTGGTGGACCCGCCCAGAAAAACCCGCCCGGGTTTTTCTGGGCTGGGTCCCCCTTTTCCAACCCTGCTCAGTACCCCGTCCAGAAATTGCCATCTTCCTTTCCTGACAACTTATTAGGTATTAGAAAAAAACTATATGTGAGTTTTGCACTATTTGTTGTTTTTTTTAATAGTTAGAAGATCAAAATAATTATTCTAATCTATAAATTCAATTCAGTATCAATTTAAAATATAATATTATTTTTTAAAAAAATATTAAAATGATGTTTTAAAATTTCCGGAATAAGAATTATTTTAGGAGGTCACAGTGACCTCTCTTCAGGACTTCTCCTGATTCCATGAAAAATAATAAAGAATGATTCTTGAAAAAACACCCAGATGGGCTGGGTTTTTTGAAACCCTGCCTCTAACACGTTATTTATTGGCTGCTCTTTAAAAAATCGTTGCCAGCTTATTCCAAAGTAGTTTCCTCTACATGACACTATTTATTATTCAACAGATTGAGGGAAATTAATTATTTAACAGTATTTCTTGATTGAATAATGCAATAAATATAGGTATTATTTATTTTGGGTATTTTGTTCATCTCTCTTAAAAAAAATCTGGTATGGACCCCACACTACTTCCTTTTACGTGTAAATTTCTTAGTAGTTGCCTTAAGTGTTAAAAGAAGTGCTTGAAGTGAGCAAGGTAACAATTCAAATATTTAATCCCCTAATCTACCACGAAACCATGAAAAAAAAATGTTTTACAATGGTAAATTTTCTAAATATTGCTGATTTTAATACCATTCAGTGAATTTTTCGCAAAATATCGCCACTAGCGCCAAGTTGAACCCAAATTCAAAAAATAATTTTTATTGCCAAGTTGGCGTCAAACACTTGGCGACATATCGCCAAGTGGAAGCGCCAATTCATATTACTTGAGTCTGCATTGAAATAAACACTGATTTACCCCAAAAAAGAGATAAAACACCCCGTTGAGAACATTCGATTGCAACCACAAGGGGAGGTGCACAACTAGACCATCCTCAGAGACTACATACCAAACTAGAAGCTTCTACGACATATAGTTTTTGAGTTATGCAACACACATACAAACGTATATACAGACGTCACGAGAAAACTCGTCGTAATTAACTCGGGGGTGGTTGAAAAGGATTTTTCGGCTGCTTATATGTTGGTAGGTACATATGCACGTGCTGACAGGTCGAAAAAACTGCTGAGCATTCATTCGGGGGTGAGCAAAATCAAAATTTAGACTCAAATTTGAGGGATATTTTTTCGCGATCACAATACTTCCTTTACTACGCAAAAGGTAGTAAAAAGGTAGTCTCTTTCTCAAAAAAGGTCAGACTCGCCAGCTTTTTAAAATTGTGCTTTACAACTTATAACATGACCTCTATACGTTTTAATAAGGAAACTAACGTCAATTTAAGTAATAAAAGAAAAGGTTTGCTCCCAAGACCTGCAGTAGGTTGTTACTCAGCAAAGAAGGAAGTAAAAAAAACTGCAAACCGCTCCAACCACGTGACAAAATCCATACAATTCATCTGGAATGGGCTCACTTAAACTTGTAAAAATCAAGGTTTCTAAAAGTAAACTTTTGTTACATACTGATTTTCGTATCAAGTTGCTCAGCTGTCCTTCAACGTCTGCATCAATTGAGGAAATTTCATCAACCTATGGCTTCATTTCGAACAAAGTGGGAGATGGTTTAGGCACTGAAAAAGACAAGAAATGAGTGAAAGTGTATTGTTATTAAAAGGCTAAATCAAATAATGCGGAAATTGCTTCGAGTGGCAGTACTAACATGTGATCTCGTGAAATGTAATATAGCATTTTTTTTTCTTTAAATAATTTAAATTGCATTGAAAAAGGTCATGTTCGTAATAAATATGTTTTTCCTCCTTTTGTGGAATACATTTCTAAACAATAAGCGAATTTCAATCTTATGTTGCACAATTTGATAATACATTGAAATTAATTATATTGTTGAAATAAATGCGGTCTTTATTCCAATATATTTTGAAAATAAAAAACAGGGATCAAAGTAGCCAATTGACAAAATATAGGACACATTTTGAAAAAATATAGAACACTTTTTGGAAAATATAGAACATTGAAAAACAAAAATATGCATAACATATAATAATTATTCATTTATATATAGTTAGACATCATATTAAAATACTTACCTTTTAGTGTCACTGATGCACATAAGTTAACATACATACCTTCTCGATTTAATTCCCCCCCCCCCCCTCGTAATATAAAAATTTAATTTATCACTTTATTCCAATTCATAAATATGAGATAATTACATTCAGCTGCTCGACTGTTTCTGAGCAGCCTTTAGTTAATTTTTTATTTCCTGCCGTCATCAATGCTGTCCCTGCCTCAATATCAGTCATGGATTTTCGTTTCAGTCCTAATTTCAACTTGTTGTTTTCTTCATTTATCATTGCTTGAGCAGAATAATTGACATCTTTTAATCCTTGAAGTTTGTTTCTCGAATTTTTTGCTACGTCATTCACTTTAGGCTCAACATTTTTCTGTTTTCTTTTTTCCTTATATTTTGAATGTGCTGTTTTGTAATATTGTATCATTTCTTTACTTACGTCGACTTTCTCAGCAGGGTGTTTAACGGAGTCTTTAATGATTCTCAGTCCAACTATAGTGTCCACTGTCCAGACTAATATTCGGCTCGTCACTGGTTACAAATTTTTATTTATAGAAAAGCCTCTTTCGACAGAAGCTTGTCCATGAGAAAAGGTTAGAGCTGCTTTAACCAGTGTGGTTAAGTTTGGGTAGCGAATATATTCATTTTGGTCCTTCATGTTGAAAACGAAATTCCAGTACCTTGTCAACAGGGTTATCTGCTATATTCTCAGGAATATCTTCATCATTGACGTACATGTGGCACTCATCAGTTACTTTATCGATGTTATTTTCAGGTATCACCTGAGGTAACATATTACACAGCTTTCTGATTACAGGCAATGTATGATCAATTGTTTCTTTTCCAACTATAGGATGCAACACTTGCAAAGAGTATAACAACTGATTTGTAAAGGTAGCTTTTTGGCAAGATGGTCAAAAAACCGCAACATAAAAGTGTTTGGCATTGAGGAGAAATACATCTTTTGCTTTACTTTCAATTGCACGCCACGCTTTTCGAGCAGTTCCCCACATCGATTGATTTTAAGGGAACACAATCTGTTACTGGATCTACATCGAGCAATTTTTCCCCGGTCTTCCCTTTGAGAGCTTCTTCTTTGATGAAGCACCGCATAATTTCCAATAACAGGTCACGCAACTCGTTATGCAAAAGGTGTATTATTATATCCTCAAATAATAACCCAATGCTAATCATAAAATGCAAGTAGGATTGCAGTAAGGGGTCTTTCAAAACCTTTCTGATACTTGTGTATCTATCAAGCTTTACTAAAGACATTTTCTGCAGCCGGAGATCTAATAGAAAGTACTCTTTTAAAGCTGGCAATAGCTCAAGCATGCGTTCACATACTGCAACTACAGAAAGTCACCGGTTACTCACAAACCTTAACACTTCGGAATATTCACAATCAAAACTATCCATTTTTTTTTTTTTTGCAAATATTCCTTCCTTAAAGGATATACAGCAAACCAAGCATGAATATTTTGCAAAAAGTCAATAACATTTGCAAAATCTTCTATTGGAAGTCCTTTTCCAAAAGTATTATGAATAATGTGCAAATTGCACGTTCCCATATTCACTATTCCAGTTTCTCTCAAAGTTCTCACTTTCTTGTCCATCAACTGAAACACTGTTTTGTTCACATTTGGTCCATCAGACCAAGCATCATTAGGCGTTTCAAACTAATTTCTCTAGCTTGTAGTATATTTTGAATGGCAGCAAATATAGTTAGCGCTGTGGCATGCCCCAGAAATTCGGCACCAAGGTATCTTTCAGCTATTTCATTATCTCTAGTACTCCAAAATCTAATGTACACATCAGGCTTGGAGTAATCGCCGATTACGTAATCGTAATCGGCGTAATCGATTACGTTTTTTTGTAATCGTAATCATAATTTGGAAATGGATCACTCGTAATCGTGTAATCGTAATTTTAATCAAGTATTTGTTGTGTAATCGTAATTGTAATCTACATTTAAATAATCGTAATTTGGCCTTGTAATCGTGTAATCCGACTTTTTCTGAAAGTGAAAGCTTCTTAGTTGCGTTTCTATAATGGTTTGAAAAAGATAAGAGAGCTATTTTGTGCTCTTTGAAGGTCACAAAGTTGAGCCCTAGGCCCTAACGTAAGCGCTTTGTAGCCCATGGTGCCTATGACAGGCAGAGCCCAGAAGACAGTCTTCCATCTCAGAGTCGGTGGACTGCCTCTGCTGATTCAGGATAGGTCATCAATTTTCCCTTTCATCAACTGACAATGAAAAGGACAAACCCCAACCCTTGTTGCCGGCGGCCGGCGTACGAAGAAAACAGTGGTATCGAAATCTGTGCTAACACATGTTCTCGGTTCGACAGAGTATTCTGTTAACAGTTGCAACCCAGTCGTGTAGTTGTATGCTTTTTGGTGTTTTTCTCCCACTTTGACTTTCATTGCATACACTGAAGTGACAAAAGTCATGAGATACCTCTTAATATCGCGTCGGCCCTCCTTTTGCCCGGCGAAGTGCAACAACTCGACGTGGCATGGACTCAACAAGTCGTTGGAAGTCTTCTGCAGGAATATTGAGCCATGCTGTCTCGATAGACGTCCATAATTGTGAAAGCGTTGATGGGGCAGGATTTTGGGCACGAACAGACCTCTCGATGGTGTCCCATAAATGCTCAATGGGATTCATGTCGGGCGATCTAGGTGGCCAAATCATTCGTTGGAATTGTCCAGAATTTTCTTCAAACCAATTGCGAACAGTTGTGGCCCGGTGACATGGCGCATTGTCATCCATAAAAATCCCATCGTTGTTTGGGTACATGAAGTCCATGAATGGCTGCAAGTGATCTCCAAGTAGCTGCACATAAGCATTTCCAGTCAATGTTCGGTCCAGTCGCACTAGAGGACCAAGTCCATGCCATGAAAAAACAGCCCACACCATTACGGAGCCACCACCAGCTTGAACAGTGCCTTGCTGACAGTTTGGGTCCATGGCTTCGTGGGGTCTGCGCCACACTCGAACCCTACCATCGGCTCTTACCAGCTGAAATCGTGACTCATCGGACCAGGCCACGGTTTTCCATTCATCTAGGGACCAACCGATATGCTCACGTGCCCACGAGAGTCGCTGCAAGCGATGTCGTTCTGTCAGTAAAGGCACTCGAGTCGGTCTTCTGCTGGAATAGCCCCAGAAATCCAAATTTCTCCGCACAGTTCTAGCAGACACGTCCATTGTACGTCCCACATTGATTTCTACGGTGATTTGACGCAGTGTTGCTTGTCTGTTAGAATTTACGACTCTTTGCAGACGTCGCCGGTCTCGATCTTTAAGTGCAGGCGGTCGACCACTGCGCTGTCCATGGTGGGATGTTATGCCTGAAATTTCATACTCTCGGCACACTCTTGACACAGTGGATCTGGGAATGTTGAATTCTCTAACGATTTCCGAAATGGCATGACCCATGCGTCTAGCTCCAACTAACATTCCGCGTTCAAAGTCTGTTAATTCACGTCGTGCGGTCATCATCACGTTAAAACCTCTTCACATGAATAACTTGAACAGAAATGAAAGCTCTGTAAAAGCACTGCGCATTTATACCTGTTCTATGCGATGCTACTGCCATCTGAAAATTTGCATATTGCTATCCCATGACTTTTGTCACTTCAGTGTATATTGTTTTTCAAAACTGGAGCGAATTTGCAATCGTGTTTCAGTAATCATTCACGAACAAGAAGTAATCATTGCGATAACAACATCCTGGTGACTTCCTTTTCAAAATATTTTCACATATAATTTAATCTTAAGTTTATGCTTTATATTTTAATGCTTATATTATAAAAAAATCATTAAGTATACAAAAGAAGGAAAAGTTGTGTATTTAAAGAATTTTTAAACATGTTTTATGTGCTTGATTTAACGTCTGATTTATTTTTAAGTGTTAATTATCTTTTTGCATTTATAATAATTTCAATACACTTTTATTTATGTTTATTGTTTTATTTTCAGTGGCAATAATAGCATTTCAGTGTACCTCAAAACTGTAACATATAAAATGGTCATACACGCAGAAAATAAATAGAACAAGTAAATAAATAAGATAAATAAATAAATAAACTCATTAGATGCAATCATTAGTTGCGATCATCTCTATGATATTAGTAAATCAAAAATCATAATTTCTCAACTATGACATTGTTGCTGCGAAGGAGCATTCAAGGTTCGTATTCTTCCTAAAATTCCATTAAAAATTTGCATCCCCTAAAATTTTACCGGTGTTCTTGAAAAAGTTGGAAAACTTTACAGGGGTCTGTTTGGGTGAATTTAATGGATTTTTTACGAAGTATTTTAGTGCAAAAACACGTTTTTTTTTTTTTTTGCTGCGGACATATTACAAAATATTTTGTTATAAAAACTGACACAGTTTTCATTTTAGAACGGACCTTTTACAAAATTCTTCTGAAAAACGAACTACTTAATCTATAAAACATATGCAGTCAACGCTCGATATAACAACTATCTCCGTCCCGCAGAAAAATGTTTTTATATCGAGTAGTCGCAACGAGTAGTAAGAGCTAGAATTTTTGAAAAATACATATGCATCATGCATGTTCAGAAGTTTCATTAAAATAGAATATTTTTTAAATATTTGAACAAAGTACTAAAATTATTTTTCTTTCATTGGAATTGAAGAATATATTAGTGCTAAACACTATAACAAAATATTAAACAGATTTTAAATTAGAAAATGCAGGGGAAAAATTATTGCATACTTACAAATCATTTATTCCACGAACAAAACATTAGAAATAACTGTTTGCTTATTTGCAAAACGTAATTTTCCATTTCGGTTATAGATGGTACATAGTGTCCAGTACTTTGTTTGCCTTACGCAGAAAAAACATTTTAAATTCTTAATAGAAATAGAAACATTTTTTGTGCTATGAACTATCATTACATCCTTCTTCATCCGAAGATGTACAGGATACATTAATTTCTTCTCTCCCGATGTAGAAATATTATCCGCTGAATTTGGTCGCTATATTAGATTAAACAATACAGAAAGGTCGTTATAACCAAAGCAAATTAACATAGAGTATATAGAGATAAAGTTGGTGTATTTCATTATAATGGGATGGTCATTATAATGTGTGGTCGTTATAACGAGCGTCGACTGTATTATATAATATTGACAGGGGCGCCCCGAGCTTAAACTTTTGGGAGGGGGAAAATTCTCAATTTGCCGAATGGAACTCCAAAATGTGCCGAATGAAAAAATACGCGTATGTACACAAACCTCATACCGTTACTTTGAGAAAAAAGATGGGTATCCCTAAAAAAAAACTTTGATAAACAATAACTTTGATAAATAACAACGGGGTTGTATTCTGAATCGTCAAAGCAACTGATAGGATTTCTTTTTTATACATAGAAACAGATTAAAACATATTGTCTGCAAGACAGATTATAAAATATTGCATAGTATGTGTTTACAAATTAAAGCATGCTGGTCATTTGACAGGTTTGTGAAACAACAGAATTAAGTTAAAATAAATAAAATATATATACACATATTTACATACATAGTAATAGCTGTTCATGAATTGTGACTTTAAAATCTGAAAATTTTGGCAAACAATACAAAAAAGAGTTGGCACTTATAAAAACTGTTGGTTCTAGAATTTTTGCTAGAAATATTATTCATGAGCTTATGTTTGACTTTTACACCTCTAGATTTTAGTAATGACCACGTTTTTACTATTTCCTTTGTTTCCAGTTTTTCTGCGATGTCTTTTTCACAGGAAATAAGCATCAAACTGTTTAATCTGTCGTCTTCCATAGTTGATCGAAGGACATTTTTTAAAAGTTTCAATTTGCTGAAAGACCGTTCGTCTTTGGCAGTTGTCACCGGAACTGTTATTGCGAGACGGCATAGTTTATTTGCTAAAGGGGTAAAACACCCCCTTGGGAACATTCGAATGCAACCACAAGGGGAGGTGCACAACTAGACCATCCTCAGAGCCTACATACCAAGCTAGAAGCTTCTACGGCATATAGTTTTTGAGTTATGCGACACACATACATACGCACATACAACGCACATACATACGTACATACAGACGTCACGAGAAAACTCGTCGTAATTAACTCGAGGGTGGTTGAAAAGGATTTTTCGGCTGCTTATATGTTGGTAGGTACATATACACGTGCTGACAGGTCGAAAAAACTACTGAACATTCATTCGGGGGTGAGCAAAATCAAACTTTAAACTCAAATTTGAGTGATTTTTTTTTTCGCGATCACAATACTTCCTTTAGTACGTAAAAGGAAGTAAAAATCATTGAAACAAATTAAAAGAGGAAGAAAAAAGATAAATTTAAAACTAACCGTTAATGGCGATAATTCGCTGCTTGAAGCAGTCTTTATTTTCTTTCTTGCAGCATCAAAGGGATTTTTTGGAGCTCCAGCAAGTTTCACGGAGATATGCCTTCCATCGTGGCCAAAGTTCCTCATGTTTTCGTTTATAATCGTCATCAAAAGTACTTAACTTCATATCGTTTACGAATTCTCTTCATTGCAAGCAAAATCAATAAATTAAATAAAACGGATAGATGTATTTCAGTGCTATGATTAAAACGAAAAACAATATTGAACTAGTTCGACGATCGATTCTTTTCGCAGGGAAGAAAGTCAAGAAATGGAACTGAATAAATGAAGCTAAGCAGATAGTATTTTTCAGTACTGGAAATGAAAAGATCTGCTGGTAAAGCAAAAAAAACTGAAGTCGCGGCACAAAATATTAGAACTCTTTGCGTTCAAAGTGCAACATTTATGCATTGCAGCATTTTCACTACATATTATTCGTCTTGTTTGGGGTCATGCTACACACACTAATTAATTCACCGAAAGGCCGGATGGAAAGAAACGGTTTGGTTTATGGTAAATAACGTCAATAAAAGAATGAGATAATGTATAACAAAAAAAAAAGAAAGATTGCGGCCGCACTTGCATATTTATACATATTAATATTGCAAAAAAAATTTCAGTATTATCTCTGAATGTGCCGAATCGTTGTCCGAATTTTCCGAATGAGGAAGATGTTTGGGAGGTCCCGGTGACCTCCCTGGACCTCCCTTCGGGGCGCTCCTGAATATTGATTACTAGTAGACAGATTATAAATTGCAAATTTATATTTTTCATGGTAAATTTTTACCGAAATAAATAAACGGTTCATTTAACAGAATATTATAAAAATATTACTTGCTGTGCAATTTTGAATGATGTTTTAAAGAAGGTTTAAATTTCACATGCTTCACTTTCCTTTCACTTAAATGATAAAGTAAACACTAGCCCGCTAAAACTTGACCCTCTTACAAAATTTCTGGATCCGCCTGTACACACACACACTCAATAATCGAAAATTTGCCTTGTAATTGTGTAATTTGACTTTTTTTTTCCAAACTATTTTCACATATATAATTTAATCTTAGTTTATGATTTATATTTTAATGCTCATATTATTTTTATCAATGAGTATATAAAAGAAGAAAAAGTTGTGTATTAATAGATTTTTAAAACATTTTTTATGTTTAAAAATATTAAATTTTACACGAGAATTTATTTTTAAGAATTTTATAATTCCAATATTGATTACATGTAGACAATTTATAAATTTCCAATTTGTATTTTCCGTGGTAATAATTTTTTACCAAAATAAATAAATGGTTAATTTAATAGAATATAATAAAAAATATTACTTGCTGTGCAATGTTGTATGATGTTTTAAAGAAGATTTAAATTTTACATGCTTCATTTTCCTTCCCCTTAACTAATAAGGTGCACCAAAACTTAACCCTCTAACAAAAATTTCTGGATCCTCCTTTGTATATATGTTACGGCCAAAGCCCGAAGTCCGGCCACTTCGCGAATTGGCCGGCCATTTCGCGCATTGGCCGGGGCGTGTGGCCAAAATCCGATGTACTGGAAATGAATTGCATAGATGCGACTTTGGCCGGCCACTTCGCGAAGTGGCCGGAACTCCCTGGCCAATGTGCGATGTGCTTGCTGTTCGATGCAGTTGCACTAACAAGTGCTAAACAAATTGCTGCAGATGTAAAAATAACAAACTCTTGTGCAATATTCGAAATGCCATAACATTTTTTTTTTTTTTTTTGTGTCAAATGATGATAGTCATAATTTTCTGTAATAAACTAATTCAGTAGATAATGTGATTATTTTTTTGTTTGTTAGTTTGTTTTCTCCAAGGAAGAGGAAATTTTCATAAGAGACCATGAGTTTTTTGGTGTGAGATCTTCACGCTACTACCCACCTTAGCCTTTTTTCTGATGGACGATCCTAGGTGCCTAAGAGTGCGGATATCTCCCAAAAACTACTCTGTGGCTGTAGCGGCTTTTAGGGGGGTGGAGGGCTTCCAAAGGGATAAAAATAATTTTACTATGTTTAATGTTCAATTGCTTTTTAATTTCTCCATAACATTTGTAAAAATTTTTGAACTATGTCTTTAAAAAAAGCTCATGTACAGCATATTTGAATAACATCACTTTGGTTTGCTATGGGAATAATATAGCAATCAGGGGTTAGACAGGGTAAAAGAATACTCAGGGTTTGCTAAATCAATGGTACATAATATATATCACGATTCATTCATTCATTCATCTGCGATGGAAAAAAGTGACGATTTCGTTTTGATAATTTTTTGTTTTAAATCATATTGACAATTGTTTCTAAATAATACCGTGCCTCATTTACTAATTAGGTTAAATAATATTGTATAATTTGACATAATTTTTAATAGTGTTTCCCAACCTTTTTGAGCTCATCGCCCCCTTCAAGACGCTGACTGACACTTATCGCCTCCCCCCCCCCTTCCTCTAAAAACAATAAGTTGACCCAAGTGAACATCGATATTATTAAAAATATAAAAACCTAACTTTAAGTTGAAGTAAAATGTACTCAATAAAGCAATTATAACCAATCACTTTTAAACTAAAAATATTAATAAAGAAATAAAAATACCTTTATTCTTTTTTCCTTTCACAAAGTGAGCTGATATATAACTGAAGCATTTGAAGGGAAACATCCAAAATTTTCGACGTACTTTTCAAAAAACAGAAGTACATTTTTCAAGAAATATTATTTTCTTTTCTACACTAGACTCAGGGGAACTAAAATCGTTGAAACTAAAAATTTGAATTAAAACAAATTGACAACTTGAAAATTTATAAAATTAGCAATAAATGACAAAATACTTCCTAAGGTTCATTCTAGGTGCAAGGAGGAAGCTCTTAAACTTTAATTTTAAGTTCAATTAGTTTTATTCGAATTCAAAAAGCGCAAAAAATGTATTAAAGGTTTTTAATTAATTTCTTCGTTAATTAATGTCATCCGAAGACGCCACCTAGCTCAAGACACCCCGATCAACTCTGAACAACCGGTTTCGTACATGTTTACAATTTTGGTTTTCGCTAGTTTTATTTCTACTTTTTTTTCTCTTCTAAATACCCATTGCCCTTTAAGAATTTACCGCCCCTTTGAGGAGTCCAATCGCCCTTCAGGAGCAATCGCCCCCATGCTGGGAACCACTGGTTTAATAGTTGATCGGCTTAAAATATTAAAATATTTTTTTCACCCCCCCCCCCTTTTTTTAATTTAAAGGAACTTTGTGAGATTTTTTTTATAAAAAATGTAGGGGGGGGAAGCACTTTTACTTTTCTGGGTCCCCATAAAAACTATTTCTGTATCCGCCCCTGCTCTGTGGCAGATATAATGGGATTATCTTTAGCGTTATGGTAAACAAGCACAAAATGTGACATGTGAAAAAGGTCATGACACACAAAATGTGTCACTACCTTTTTTTTCTAACTTTGGCCGATCGCCTCTAGCCAGTTCGCGAACTGGCTGGCCAAAGCCCGAAATCAAGGAAATTTCGGACTTTGGCCGGTCATTTTGAGGCGATATTGGCCATTTCGCGAAGTGGCCGGCCACTTCGCGAACTGGCCGACTTCGGGCTTTGGCCGTAACATATATATACAATAAAATCCTCTCAAAGCTGTAATCGTGTAATCGAAATCGTAATCGATTACATTTTTTTCATAATCTAATCGTTGTTGTAATCGTAATAGCGATTTGGCAGAGGGCGGTAATCGTAATCGTAATCTCTAATTTTTCATGCTCGTAATCATAATCGTAATCGATTACATTTTCTTGTAATTGACTCCAAGCATCTAGTTGCTTTAAATTTTGGTCATTTAAACAGGGGCGCCCCGAGCTTAAATTTTTGGGAGGGGGAAAGTTCTCAATTTGCCGAATGGAATTTCAAAATGTGCCGAATGAAAAAATATTAATATGTACACAAACCTTAGTGACTTATTGATATTTTTACTGTTTTCCGAAGTAGTTCTGTAAATGCTGAAAACAACTAATAACAATACTTGTTACTTTGGTAAAGCAGAACTGTGGACGTCCTGAGGCTTGAAAGAGTAAATATTGAGTAAACTCAGGCACTCAGTGACTAGCGTAGCTATGATTTAATTTTGGGGGAGGGATCCAATAAAAATTATGTATAACGGTATTAATTAAACTTCGAGATTTCTTAAGGTATTAGAGTACACTGTAAAAATGTATGTTCTTTTTACAGTATAATACAGTTAAATTTTACGACAAAAAACTGTAAAATTTCTAATTTTACAGTAAGAAACGGTAGGATTGCTAGTTTTATTTTATTACTCTGCATTTTACAGTTTTAAATTGGAACTTCGGCTGCCAGTATTGAACTGCAAGAACGACAGCTCCTTTTTTGCAGTGCAGGGAAATTATGTATGCAAAACGAATATTTCATTTTTGATTTCTTTTTTTTTTTTTTTTACTTATGGCTGCGCCACTGACGCGAATCAGTTGCTAGCCGAGAAAGGTTCAGTTACACGCACACAATTACACAGAAAATATACTATTAGTAGCTTGTTTTTCAATGTCGAATCAACGAAATGATAACGGGATTTTTTTATTCAACACGATTTCTTCATACATTACATGCATAATTTATTGAAAATGCTGAAAACCAATTTTATTAAACTCTAAGAAACAAGCATAATGTCTGAAAAATAATTTGAGCAAAGATTAAAATTAATTTATGGCTAAAATTTTTATACAATTTTTTCCAAAGGCATGACGACCTTTAACGAAGAAATTATTTTGTTTCTAATTATTGAGGTCGGTGGTGGATTTACCAAGTCACACATGTCGCAACTGTGACATAAAAGCCCGGAAAGGAATTTAAACTGCACATGAACAAATTTTCACATTAAACAAGGGGCTCCCAAAATGTATTGCGACAGGCTTTGAAGTGTGGGAGTCCTGTGGTCATGATTTAAATCAGTGAGTAAAACAATGCATTGAAACAAATTAAAAAAGGAAGAAAAAAAGATCAGTTTAAAACTAACCGTTAATGGCGATAATTCGCTGCTTGAAGCAGTCTTTATTTTCTTTCTTGCAACATCAAATGGATTTTTTAGAGCTCCAGCAAGTTTCACATGAGATATGTCTTCCACCGTGGCTGAGTTCCTCATGTTTTCGTTTATAATCGTCATCAAAAGTACTTCCAGAAATTAAACACTCAACTTTATATCGTTTACGAATTCTCTTCATTGTAAGCAAAATCAATAAATTAAGTAAAACAGATATATGTATTTCAGTACTATAATTAAAACGAAAAACAATATTCAACTAGTTCGCCGATCTATTCTTTTTGTAGTGAAGAAAGTCAAGGAATGGAACTAAATAAATCAAGCTAAGCAGATAATATTTTTCAGTACGAGAAATGAGAAAATCTGCTAGTAAAGCAAAAAAAATAACTGAAGTCGCCGCATAATATTAAAGTTCTTTGCGTTCAAAGTGCAACATTTATGCATTGCAGCATTTTCACTATACATTATCCGTCTTGTCTGGGGTCATGCTACACACACTACGGAATTCACCGAAAGTCGCCAAGGAAAGAAACGTTCTGGTTTATGATAAATAACGTCAATAAAAGAATGTGATATATTTTTATTAATCGGATCTTCTCATTTTCAAAGATAACATATGTGTAACAAAAACGAGAAAGATTGCAGCCGCACGCACATTCTATATATATATATATATATATATATATATATATATATATATTGCAAAAAAAATTTCAGTACTATACCTGAATGTGCCGAATCGTTGTCCGAATTTGCCGAATGAGGAAGATGTTTGGGAGGTCCCGGTGACCTCCCTGGACCTCCCTTCGGGGCGCTCCTGCATTTAAAGTTTCATCAAACATGACGGTGTAGTAAGGATTTTTTTCATAAATTCATTGGTGATGATCTTTAAAAAATATGGGGCAAGTCCACGGGATATAGAATAGGAAACTTTAGTTCTTCGAACTGCTTTGAAGAGCGTAATCATCCGGACCGGTGTCTTTGACGTCCCACGTGCAATTCCGTGCTTCGCCAACCCTAAACGCCGTAGGAGGAAAAAAAAGATGTTCAACTGCAATGAGAAGAAGAGGAGAGCTAGCGCTAGCAACGAGCAAACCCCTCTCAAACCCGCGTTACAGTGCAACTGCATATCAGTTGCACTGTATGCATTATGTCTAGCCCCTAGCTAATTCTCGCGAAAGAAATCAAAAAGATTTCTTCAATAAAATGAACTAAATAAGATAAATACTAACACAAGTATCAAAAGAGACTTTTTATTTCAATTTATGAATCATTATTTTTTTTCCTTAAAAATACGCAATTCTTTAATGCTGTGCATCAGTTTTTAGAAAATTAGGGGCCCCTTAGGAAGATGAGGCCCGAGTTCCAGGCCAAGCTGGCCTGTGCCATAATCAGGCCCTGGGAATAACTGGCTCTGATTCAGCTGGTTCTTCCGAGAAATGTACCGTATTTAGAATTCGCAGAGCTAAATAGAAGGAAATGTAATGTCAAAGTTAAAACTTACTTGTCTTGATCATTAAGTAAAGATGCAGAACAACTGAAAAGTTTGAGACACTTTTCGTTCTTAGCTTGAATGTGGATTTCGACTTTTTAGTTCGTGACTTGAATTTGGATCTGGTCGCTTGCAAAACAAATGTTATTCCTAGGCAGAGTATCAGAAAATTTATTCATTACTTCAGGAAACTAGAACCACGACAAAGTTTCTCAAGCGCAGTTTTGAAAAGCAGCATTTATATCAAAGGCATATGATGTCAACAACACGATCGAAGTCTCAAAATTAATTTTTAGTTCCACGCTACAAACGACTGACGTTGCTATGGATGCCTTTCGTAAAAGAACGCTCACCTTTTGACGGTTGTAGGTAAACAAGAGAGATGACTAAAAAAGCGAGTGATGAAAAGGAGGAACCATCTAGTTTAAGTCAAAGAGGAGAGACGTTTTGAAGAAATCTCTTCCCCTTTTTGCAACTCCGATTACTTAATATACTGTAGTATACTTTGCTTTAGTTTAAAAACATTCTGTTCCTTCTGGCCAAAGCATTCAAGTACTAATTCCATAAATAGAAATTTGTAATTATTTTTCTTCAAAAAAAGAAGTTTGCTTGAGAAATAATCGCAAGAACTTTTAGAAAGGTAATTTATGATGTTTCTCTCGCCTCCTTTGTCTTCATTTCGATCAAAAGAAGGAACGCCATTTTAATTATTTACTTTTCCGCACATTTAACTAGAAATCATCGCTAAAATCATGGATTCTGAAGGATAATTTGTGGAGTTATTTCGTGGTATTACTTTGTTCAGAAAGTTTTCGCAGCAAACTTGTAGATGATTTTTAACATAAATATCTGCGGTCAGATACTTAAATTTTGAAAAGATAGCAGTTGTTTTGAATTTGTATATTTGTGGAGTTTTTTTTAATCGAAAAATTCGTAAAACTCATATTGCAGTCCAGTGTTGGTGCTGGACCTTCTGGGGTTGCTCCACTTGAGCTGGGCAAAAATTGTCACCCTTTTTTATTATTTTTTTAAACCTGTTGAAAAAAAGCCTGCTTCAATTAAAAAAAAGCAGACTTTTTTTTCCAACATTTTTTTTTGTTTTAATTGAAACAAAATTTATATCATTAATCCAGTTACTTATTATATCAATAATTCCATTAAACAAGACTAAAAATAAGGTACCTTTTAAAAAACTTTGTACAGCAAAAAAAAAAAAAAAAAAAAAAAAAACCTATTGTTTTTCATCTGGATTTTAGTTTAATTCAATGGTTGTTTAAAATTAATTTTAATCAAAGTATTTAAAAGACCACATCAGTCTGCTGCTGTCTTTATCAATCATTTCGTTCAGTTTTTGAATAAATGCACTTTTATCATATTTTTCAAACTGAAGAAACCTGTTTTTATTTTAAAAGCCAGCTTTTATCAAAATAGCTTTCCTTTTTTCAGGGATCAAAGTCGTCCTATATTTCCTATAAATCCTATATTTTTCATAAAAGGTCAAAAACCGTACTTCTGATAATGTATTGTTGCCATTGGTCTCTGCTGTCTATTTTGCTGAACATGTTTTCCTTCCCAAATGCGTCGAAAGTGTGACTCAGTGTGAGAGGGCTGGGTTTGCTCGATGCTAGCCCTAGCTCTCCTCTTCTTCCCATTGCAGTTGAACACCTTTTATTGCCTCCTACGGCGTTTAGGGTTGGCGAAGCACGGAATTGCACGTGGGACGTCAAAGGCACCGGTCCAAATAATTACGCTCTTCAGAGCAGTTCAAGGAACTAAAGTTTCCTATTCTATATCCCATGGACTTGCCCCATATTTTTTAAAGCTCATCACCAATGAATTTCCGAAAAAAAATCCTTACTACACCATCATGTTTGATGAAACTTTAAATGACCAAAATTTAAAGCAGCTAGATGTGTACATCAGATTTTGGAGTACTGGAGATAATGAAATAGCTGAAAGATACCTTGGTGCCGAATTTCTGGGGCATGCCACAGCGCTAACTATATTTGCTGCCATTCAAAATATACTACAAGCTAGAGAAATTAGTTTGAAATGCCTAATGATGCTTGGTCTGATGGACCAAATGTGAACTAAACAGTGTTTCAGTTGATGGACAAGAAAGTGAGAACTTTGAGAGAAACTGGAATAGTGAATGTGGGAACGTGCAATTTGCACATTATTCATAATGCTTTTGGAAAAGGACTTCTAATAGAAGATTTTGCAAATGTTATTGACTTTTTGCAAAATATTCATGCTTGGTTTGCTGTATATCCTTTAAGGAAGGAAGATTTGCAAAAAAAAAAAATGGATAGTTTTGATTGTGAATATTCCGAAGTGTTAAGGTTTGTGAGTAACCGGTGACTTTCTGTAGTTGCAGTATGTGAACGCATGCTTGAGCTATTGCCAGCTTTAAAAGAGTACTTTCTTATAGATCCCCCGCTGCGGAAAATGTCTTTAGTAAAGCTTGATAGATACACAAGTATCAGGAAGGTTTTGAAAGACCCCTTACTGCAATCCTACTTGAATTTTATGATTAGCGTTGGGTTATTATTTGAGGACATACTGAAGTTTCTACAGCAAAAGAAGACACTAATACACCTTTTGCATAACGAGTTGCGTGACCAGTTATTGGAAATTATGCGGTGCTTCATCAAAGAAGAAACTCTCGAAGGGAAGACCGGGGAAAAATTGCTCGATGTAGATCCAGTAACAGATTGTGTTCCCTTAAAATCAATCGATGTGGGGAACTGCTCGAAAAGCTTGGCGTGCAATTGAAAGTAAAGCAAAAGATGTATTTCTCCTCAATGCCAAACACTTTTATGTTGCGGTTTTTGACCATCTTGCCAAAAAGCTACCTTTACAAAATCAGTTGTTATCAGGGTGTAAAAAAATCAATGATTTTTTTTAAAAAATCAAAAAAATCGGATTTTTTTGATTTAAATCAGATTTTTTTGATTTAAATCGGATTCTTTTGATTTTTTTAAAAAAAATTAGAAACTTCAGTTATTAATTAATTTTAATTTATGTACAACTTACCTTTAAGTTTTTAAAAATATAAAAACACCTTTGAAGTAAAGCTTCACCAGTAAGAAACCCAGAAAAAAGTGTTAGGAGCCGATCTGAAAATAATCCTGTCTACTAGCTAGGATAAAAATCAAATGGGGCAGGAAGCTCAACCCAATCCTCACTTCATTCAGCTCTCCCCTCTTTATTTTGCTTTTGTTTTGTAAAGCTGGAATATGTTCCATTTCAGCCACTAATAAAGAAAGCCCCCCCCCCCCCCCCCCAGTTGCTAATGCAAGGCATAGAAAATTCATCTTCTGCTTGGTTGTTTTTGTTTTTTCTTTTCACTGAAAGTATATATCACACACATTATATCATGTCCCTCCCCCCTCAATTCACTCTTTGCAACACCTGCCCTGCACCTGCATGTATTTTCTTTATTTCACATATTAGACAACAAAGAGCATTATTTGTGCATACATATTATTTGGACTGCAACCTTCCAGCATCTGTGGAGGGGGGATGAGTAGGATTACTTTTCCATTTATTAGATGGAAATCAAAGCTCTAGAAGAAAATGGTAAAAATAATGAAATTGGGATTATCCAAGAGAATTTTTTAAGGATTAAAATAAAAAGTGATTTAAATCAATGATTTTTTTAAAAAAATCAATTGATTTAAATCGCGATTTAAATCACTGATTTAAATCAATTGATTTAAATCATTGACACCCTGGTTGTTATACTCTTTGCAAGTGTTGCATCCTATAGTTGGAAAAGAAACAATTGATCATACATTGCCTGTAATCAGAAAGCTGTGTAATATGTTACCTGTTATGTCAGGTGATACCTGAAAATAACATCGATAAAGTAACTGATGAGTGGCACATGTACGTCAATGATGAAGATATTCCTGAGAAAATAGCAGATAACCAGGCCCATTATTTAAAGGGGGCAGGGGGTCAATTGCCGCCCCCCCCCCCGACTTTGAGAAATCAATTTATTTTCCTATAAGTGGGTGTGGTTTTTTGTTTTTTTCTGCTGAAATTGTATTATGTTTTTACCCTTTGCCCCCCCCCCCCGGAAGGCTTGAAATGAC
>JAXGGA010004847.1:0-83824 GCA_038373865.1 Uloborus plumipes
ATACTTGCCAAAAATGTATCTTAACGTAATCGATCCCGTCATTGCTCGGAATGCACTCTTCCGGATGCTTCTCCAGAAAACATTCTGTTAAGTATGATAACGTATTAAAATGTGACTATCAGAGAGCTCGGTATTCATAGAATCTTAAAGGCTAGAGAAACTGGATCTGTTGATAAAAGATTGTATGCGCGCATTCCACATCCCAAAGCTTAACTTTGAAGCTGCAGATTATGTTAGTTTGATAGACTGGAGCAATTGCAAAATAACTCCTCCACCAGTTCTCCGCAATGTTCCTGCAGATGATCTTTGAAATATGTTGGTTGTTGGAGTTCCATGCGAAAAACGGAAATTTATTCAATTCTCTTTCCACACACAGGCCGTTGAACGCATCTTGAAGTTAGTTTCGAAGGCATTAAATTAAGTATGTGGCCAAGCGAAAAGAGACAAGTTTATTTTGGCTGTTTTAAAATCACGCAGCAATATGCCTGCATTTCAGCATAAAAATGATTACAAATTACAGCTATACATGATATCTCTCTAACTGTAAATTCTAAAGCGTGAACTGTACATTATGAACTTTATAAAATCCATAATTGAGAAGATTTTTAATCCATTTTGTAATTTTTTCTTTAATGCATAGAAATTTTTATGAAAAATGCAGTTCTAATTTTTTGAATACTTGTCTTGAAATTTTCTAACTGCAAAAATACTTTTAATTTCTAATCGACCTCATTTCTACATCTAATTATATTATAAATTAAGACCATTCTTTTGGGCTCTTTTATTAAAATCTTTAAGGCTCTTTTGCCTAAAATTCAAGTATTTTGCTATAGCGGAAGACATTAACTCAGAGTCACGAAATTTTGCTCAGATATTAATCTTTTCGGTTCTTTTACCTGAAATTCAAGTCTTTTGCCATAGTGGGAGACATTAACTAAGAATACGAAAATTTTGATCTGATATTGATAGAGTAATAGAGATAAGCTTTTAAGCATACCAATTGATGAAATTTAACACATTTAAATATGAGTATTTTCTAACAAACATTACGATTAGAGATGTAAAATTTCCGGAAATTTTGAAGTGATGGAAAAAAACCGGTTTTTTTCCTGTTTTTTTCCGGAAAAATTGGAAAAAAATGAAAAATTGACTTTTTTACAATTAAAAAGAGCATTTTTTAATAGTTTTGTTTTTCTTGGACTATTTAAAAGGTTAATCATTAAAAATATGTGCAATCAACACATATTAATTTTCCTGCTGGCAGAAATACGCATAATTAGGTAGGTTTTAATAGGAAAAAAATAGCCTTTCTGTTTTATGACTCAAAGCTTTCTTGGTCAAACCCCACAAATGAATCATATCGTCATTTCACTGTTAATATTGGATAAAGTGTGTCTAACCCTTACAATTAAATTTTCTATTTTAGACTGCTTTTTAAACTTAAAATAATAATTAGATACTTTCAAACATCAATAATAGTGTTTGAAAGAAAAATCAGAATGATTTTTCTCCCTTGCAATATAACCTCACTATCTAATAAAATAATTTTGGAAAAAAATAGAACCGACTTCAGTTGGAAATTGCTCTAAAAAGTAAAAAATAATTTTTTTCTTTGAACACCATCGAAACTACTTTGAAACATAAGTTTTGAAGTCGGCGCAAAAACAATGTATAGAATCATACGCAACTATAATTCAACTATATACATTTTAATGGATCCAGGTTCTTTAAAAGCATTCGCATACATTTCATTCATTACCACACATTCGTGTAATGGTACAAATATTCTGCTTTTAATTTTCAATGGTTTCTCCGAAAAATGTTGGCAAAATATGGTTAAATATCATTTGACCTATCGTTTTTGCGCCGACTTCAAAACTTATGTTTAAAAGTAGTTTCGATGGTGTTCAAAGAAAAAAATTATTTTTTACTTTTTAGAGCAATTTCCAACTGAAGTCGGTTCTATTTTTTTCCAAAATTATTTTATTTTATTCTTTTTAGTGTAAGTGTACTTATGAAATAAGGTAATGTTTTCATTACGGAACTTTACCTAATTTTCTTAAGTAAATGCTCCATAAAATAAACTGAAAAAAAAAAAGGAAGAAACTATCAATGCGTCTAAAATTATAAACGATTGACACTAAAAAATAATCTTTGTTATTCTCTGGTATTTATTTGTGTACTAGCTTAATCAAAGCCATTTAAATATCAACGGTTTGTCAACTAATTTATATTTCAAAGCAATTCTAGTTTCTCGTTGTTCAGAAGATTTTAACACATACTACGTACGTTACCGCTAATGAGTTTCATGTTAGATTTAGTTAAGCCTTGGTTCAAATTTTTCATCATGATTACTATTAATATTGCTGTTGCGAGGCAAAAAATTTTTGCAACAATGGATTGAAAATTTAATCATTTAATGGGGAAATGACATGAAATTTACTGTTTTCCATCATAACTTTTTTTCTAGTGAACAAATATCGTCATATGAGTACATGGTACCTAAGTTACACCATTTCCTATCGATTTAAAAAAAATCGTCCAAATCGGTTCAGTAGATCAGCTGTTATGTGCGAACAAACAAAAAAAAAAACATACGCTTTGAATTGATAACCTCCTCCTTTGTTGAAGTCGGTTAAAAATGAAAACTATTGAGTTCTGGTTTTTCCCCACCCAATCTAAATCCAAATAAAAATTAAATGACTTTTTTTTAACCTTTCTAATAGAAAACTATAAACTGCGTAATGGTTTCTAAACCTGAACAAAATTTAAACTGGAGTTTCAACTTACTGCACTGCCTTGCTAAGCACAATAGTCGTACCCCAACTTTTCAACAAAACCAGAGTTATTAACCAGAAGTTGCTCTCTGTTTCGTATGTGTTATTAATAAAATGTTTTGTAGTCATTTGTGATTGGAAACTTCTTTTTTTAATCTGCTGAATAAAAAGTCATCACAACAAAATATATGGAGGCGCAGCTCTTTAAAATGCAATATCTCAGTTTGAGCTCAATTGCAGATTCTACTATGTGCTTAGCATGCACGGCAATATACATTTAGTTCGCATAGTCAGCGAAAACCTCGTTCTGTGGCTGTTTCAGTGGAGATATGTAATTTTTCAAAAGAAATAATTTATGTACTTTTAATATCAAAAATACACTAATAGTAGGCCAATTATAAAATCTGTTGTGTTTACAAAAGTTGGAATTTAATCAAAATTATTTTTTCACCTAATTGAGCAGTGGTTCACTTATTACAAAATATTAAAATGTGTTTTTAACATAAATTTCTGTACTTATTTACTATTGCTTTAACATTTTCAATTAAAAATCGTGCTGTCCTAGAGTAGAGAACGTAATGTTTATAAAATGGCCAATATTCAAGTATTTCCTTAAAAACTGGATAAATTTTATTTATCTTTTTTTCTGCTTTCCAAGCTGAAAATTATCGGGGAGTATAACCAGAAATTGAACATTTTAGCACTATTTTAGTATCCAAATTTCATTATTATCCTAAAAAACTAGTATTTTGTACACGATTTAAAAAAAAATGCTCTTTGATACCTCCAATGTAATTAAATAAGGAAAAAAAACGAAAATAATGGCTATATGCTTTTGCATCAAGATGTTTAGGGGATTTAAACGAAAACACAAAAATGCAGGATTCAATAAATTAACGCTTCTAATAATTATACAAACAAAAGATTTTCTAGTCATTTCTTTCTTAAAAATTAAATTTTTCCGGAATGGAAATAAACCTCCTTGGAAAAAAACGGAAAAAAACCGGTTTTTTTTCGAAAATTTCCGGTTCTTTTCCGACCATTTTCATCTCTAATTACGATTATCAATGAATTGTCAATTTAAGCCTCACCTGTGTCCTTGTTACAAAAAAAAAAAAAAAAACTTCTTAGATTTTGCATATTGCATTTTAACCTGTGCGACGTCGGGCACATCCACTAGTAGGTGATAAAACAAAACAGCTACGCAGAATACTGTTTTTACCAAATGAGCACAATTTCTTTTGTGTAAAATAATTATCATTTTCATACATATTATCTTGAGCCTGACATGATTTCAGTGAGATAACTAAAATATTATCCATATATTGTCACATTTACTTTTCATATTGATGTTCATATCCTGGCAACATACTTCATTATTTTAAAATTCTAATAGTAAGTTTTTTGATAAATATCTTAATCTATTTGGTAAAAATGTGAAAGTTTAGCATCTCTTTAGGCATTGACAGACATATGTGATCAAGTTTCTGCTCAAAAGTCAAATCAAGCCTTTTTTCTCAAGTCTGGAAAATCAAAACTTGATGATCTAATAGTCCCTGATACCCTAATGAATGTGGAGAAAACAAAGCCCTTTGATGAAATGAACAATATTGTTGCAAACACGCTCATTAACTTAACATGGTATGTTTCAGCTTTTTTACTTATATTATTATCTGGTGCATTATAATCAGGGGTCTGTCCAGGATTTTTCACAAGGTCCGTTTTTTGTGAAAAACTAAATTTTGTGAAAAATCACATAATTTTATGAAAATCAAACAATTTTCAAGAAAAAAAAGGGCATTTTTTTTTTTTTAATTTCATAAAAAATAAAAATAAATTTCATTTATTTCCCTTAAAAAACAGCGTATTAAACATCAAAAAGGCGAAAAATCCGATTCCTGTAGCGGATGCAAAGAAATTGCAGTTTTCAAAGTGATGGTATCAAAAGCATAAAAACGACATAAAAACAAGTTAATTTTGGTAAAAGATTTTTACAACTGCATTTTAAAGGTCTGTGATGAACATATTCAGGGGTGATTGTGTTCCGGCATTTTACCGGATTTCAGGTATTTTCATGGTCGATTCTGGTATTTTCATGTTCGAAAATACCGGGAATAAAATACAGGGTGGCGCAAAAAGATGGGAACTTTTGAAAAAAGAAAAAAACAAAGATTTTTTTTTAAAATTTATTCAGGATGCCTAATGTTCATTACAACATTGGAAATTTAAGAAACATTCAAGTTTTGAAGATGATATCGCAAAGATGATGTCCGTCTTGCCGGATGCATTCAGCAAGTCGATTTTGAAAATTCTGCATTACCTGGTGCAAAGTGTCGAGTGGTATTGCTGCGATCTCTTCTGTAATCCTTGTTTTGAGTGCAGGTAGGGTTTTGGGACGTGTATTGTAGACTACACTCTTCAAGTTGCATGTTTCGTTGGAATGCGAGCGCGAGGAGGAAGGTTGAAATGCCGCCTAAACTCGCGTAAAGCCTGAACCAAACTGTCACCATTTTTATAATAAGCGCGCACGGCTACTACACGTTCTTGTACGTTCCACTGATCCATGGCCACTAAATCTCCAATGCTACTGTACAACTTGCCACCTTCCCGTTTCTCCGCCCCTCACAGTGCTGCCAACATCAAATCCAAAAGTTCCCATCTTTTTGCGCCACCCTGTATTTTTAATTATGCTTCTATCTTCCCACCTTCGGTATTTTTTTTTATTTTTCTAATTTTCGGTGATTATACCGATAATTTCTAATAATATTCATCAAATAGAAATGTTAAGATGCCATGAAGAGAAAAATGAAAGGTTAAGGTCATATTGTGTTGATTAGGAGATTTATAGGATAGATAAATTCTTTTCTATATTTTCAGTAACAAATGCCACTTTCATTACTTTATAAATATTTGCGCACAACAAACAGTAATTCTGTTAGAGTTTTACTTTCTCCTTAAAATATTTTTTTTTGTAGATAATTTGTACAACACCAGGGCAAAAGTAACTGTATTAATCATTTACAATTTAATTAAATGCATGCACAATATTTTGACTAAAAACTATTTGAATGTATGAAATGTGTCTAGTTTGTATATGAAAGGCAATTAATTATAAAATATGTATAATTATAAAATTAGGTGTGCTTAAATAATAGGGGCCTTGGTTTAAAAAAGAAAGGCCCCCTCCCACACATTTTCTCTTAAAAATTTTCAGGTATTTTATCATGAACTCACAATCACCCCTGCATATTATTAATATCTGTTATCACAATTAATGTAAAAATAAAATGAAACGATCCATTCAGTGTTTAATATTTAGGCTTATAAAAAAGCGGTTAATTTTGCTTTCAAACTTTAAAATAATGATCTAAACAAAAAGTAAAACGAATTTTCATTTATTGTCTCTTAATAAAGAGTAATTAGCTGGAAAAATAAGTAAAATTTGATTTTCTTTTTGAATGCAGAGATGGCATTTTTCAAAATGAAAACATCATAAGTATAAAAACGGTAAATAAAATGATTTATTAAAGTCAAATATTTCATCAGGCTTGTCTGATGAATGTCTTTTATAATCACCGACATATTCGCCAAAAATTCGGAGGAAAAAATACGAAAGTAGGGAGACATAGCAAAACAGACAATACCGGACTTCCAATATTAACAGACGAAAAATACATTAATTATTAATGAAGATAACCAAAACACCACCCTTGTTGGCATCAAAATATATTTATATATATATAATAATAATAATTTTCTGCCAAAATAAGGTCAAAAGGTCGCACCAAAGATGTCAGGTGGCGATAATTTTAAATAGCTGGTCACTCTATCAGAAGCAATCCCATTTTTTCTCCAACCCTAGCTATCTGTTTGCAGTTCTAAGTTAATTGCAATTATTATTGCTACTAAGATAATTGCAGTTATTATTAATTCCTTTTTGTTTAAATCAAGAGCAGGGAGAAAAATCCTTACTCTGCATTTCCAAAGAAATCTATAACAGCAACATCGCAGCAAGCCATTTTGATTTGCATATAATAAAACAAACAAGCAGAACTATTAAAGCAAAACAACATCCTTTTTTAAGTTGTTAATTTCTTTAAAAGAAGCTGAAGCATAGCACGCAGGAAGTGCAGGAAGTGTACCGACTTTGTTTTTTTTATGGGCTCTTACACAGAAATATGCTATGAATTATTTTGATTTCAGATTTGCTTTTTAAATGGATAATGAGTGAAATGTCCGTTTTCTTTGATCAGCATTTTGTGAAGGGTTCGTTTTACTTGACCGTATTTTTGTGATGAATCCATTTTGCTCGATCATATTTTTGTGAAATGTCCGTTTTGCTTGATCGTATTTTTGTAAAGGGTTCGTTAACGGACCCGAATTTCCTCTGGCCAGACCCCTGATAATGTAATAATTATACATTCTAATGTAAAAATTTAATACAAAAATATATTCTTGAACTATCTAAATGTAAAAAAAGAAAAAAAAAAGATTCAATCTGAAAATGTATTAACTATTTGGTGTTATTGTAGAAATTTAAAATCAGGTTGATTACTTAGATCATTCTTGCTCAACCTACAACACGTAGGCCACATCCGTCCTGCATAGAGAATTCATGTGGCCGGTCGTTTTGATTAATGTTACAAATTGAAAAGCACCATTAATGACAATGTTTCTGATTTGATGCTAAATATTTTGAGTTTTGTTTCTAAAAAGCAGTTGCATTTCATTTAAGATGTGTCAAGTAATGATAAAAATAAATATTAGTTAACAATTTTGTATATACTTTTAAATATTTCCATGTGTTATTTAGAATTTATTAAAATATTTTGAAATTTTATACGTGATCTCAGCGAGGATCATTTTAATATGAGATGTGGCCTTCAGAGAGAAAAATGTTGGACACCACTGACTTCGATAATGTAAAAACAAAATAAAATAAGTATAAATTGTTAACCTATGAAATTAATAGTTGACTTTGTTTAGTAAAAATCAATGTATATAAATTGTTCTTATTGAACCAATCTTGTTTTAGTGATATTTTACGTTATTTTGTTTACTTATGTTCCAAATGTGATGCTAAAATGTTGCATTATACTTATATGTACAACTTTGGTGGGACAAAGCATTCTTTATTGCATTTTTCAGTCATATATTTGCAGGGTCTGGAAAATACTGGGGGACTAAAATAGATACGTTGACAACTTGTTCTTTCAGAAGCCATGTGCCATTTAGTTCTCATACAAAGTCTCGGAGCTAATTTGTTTCGTGCCTAAAAATTAAAATAAATATGAAAGTTTAATATATTTTGAATATGTGCGAAGAAAGTTCTATTTTTCAATTTTGCTTAGAATATTTCTTTGGGTTAAAAATATATCACTTGAGATTAATATTTGTATGTTTTGAGTTCAAAAACTAACATGCATTTTTACATATTAGCTCTTCAAGGTTTCCTGGTAGTTTAAACATTGATGTGAATGAAATAATAACAAATATGGTGCCTTTTCGTAAACTGCATTATATTGTTCCAAGTCTTTCACCTTTGTTTTCATTCGATACATATTATAAGTAAGTATATTTAGTATTTGTATGTTTCACAATGATAAATATAAGTTTTAGTATTTGGATTCTGGATTTGGATCTATATGTTTGAACTTGAAACATAATTATGCTATGCATATTCATTATTTTGAAATTAAGGAAATGTTTCTATATTTCTGAAAATTAATAAACTTTTCAATGTGGCAGACACTGCATGAGCAAAATTCTTGTTAAGTAAACTTTTGCTGTTATTGTGTAATTAATGCACTTTCTCAGCTAATATGAAACAAAATATACACTAACATGAATGTTATACAAAAATAGAAATTGTATTTTGAATTCTACTTCTTGTACAGTAGGGTTGAACAGAGATACAAATTTTATAAAGGAAAATTGTAATAGTGCAGAAAAGTTGCGTGATCATGCACATATCACACACCAAGAATAAATGGGCACTTTTTAAATCGGATTTGCATTAAATTTCTGTAGACTCAAAAAGAAGATCTGCCCCTTTCAGTGTCTGTGTCCAATATATCATTCTAAAGAATTAAAAAGAATGAGACAATTCCTTTTGGTGATGCAACACCATCCAAAAAAAAGTTAAGATCATTAACAAAAAGTCAGCCTTCACTTAAATGAGACTCAAGTGTTGTATAACTATCATGTTTTGTTTTATAAACTTTTCATATATATGTAGAGTGAGTGACCTAGTAGATCCTTCTATAATTGCATGTACAGAGCAATCCGGGGAATAGAAGCTGTCATTTGACTGAGCCTATGTTAAGAGTTGCAAAAAATTGCAATTCTTACCATTTTAGTAACGATTTTTCCTTCAAGATGGCGCCATGAGAAAATAGTTTCTTCAAGGGATGTGCGATGACGAATCCAAATTCATTATGTGAGACCTTGCTGTATTTCCATATTAGGCAAGGAATGCAAAAAAAACGTCGCCTATTGGCTAAGAAAGTTAGCGTCCTTTCGGGCGTCATTTAAAAAAAAAAAATCATTGGCTCAATTAATCTTCTCGAGGCCACCAGTGTGCTAGGATGCAGATAATGATGATGCTGCCCTTTCGTATTGATTTGAAAATACTTCGTGAAAAAGGAAGAAATGATGTTGCTATTAGGAGAATCTTAAAACGTATAATATGTTAATATTTAATCAAGAATAAAGTGAAGAAGATGAACTATTCCAAAATTATGATACTCAAGAAATTCAATTCACGATTTTTCATCAGCCCTGTCTTCAACCGAAAGATTTGCATGAACTGAATAGCCGTAATATTTGTGCAGTGCTGAAATATTTCTCGATTCATTTAAATAGCAGGAAATTATTTGCTATAGAACAGTTTTGCTATATGAAGAAATCCATTGGTTCACTTAACGTGGAATGAACGTGCAGTGAAAGGGGAGAGCTAAATTACGAAATGCCATTTCATCGTTGAATTGAAGAGGGAGACGTAATATTGTGCAGTGCTGAAGAATCTTTGGTTCGCCTAAAGTATCCGGATTCTTTCATAAGTTAAATTGGCGAAGAAAAAACTGTAAAGTTGGTTGAAACGTGTCAAAGGTTCACCAACTTTACAGTTCAAGGGTTCAATTTATCAAAGGTTCAATACTAACATTATCTCATGAGTTCTAAAAAAGTTGCAGAAATTGTGACAAGAAAACAAAATAAAATAGTAAGGAGAAATAGGAATATAAAGTAGGAAAATGTAGGAAGTTTGGTTTTGTATAAAAAGTTAGATTTCGTACTTTTTCGCTAAATTTCTTTTTCACTTCAGACTTTCAATATCTCAACTCAACACCTTATTTTAAGCATATTTACAGTTGGAAGTGTGCATCTAGGACTAACAGTTGCAAATAGACTTCTTACAGGTACAGGCTGTATGCAAGTGTCGACGGGGTTTATGTTCAGTTCTCTCACTTTTTTCTTGTTGCTTGTTGAACTTTTTGCACTGATGAAAAAGCTCCATAGTAGCCTACCTATTGAAATACCTATGCGCTGTATTTTCTTGATAATTTATACTTTATTTACATTGGTTTTGCACTTGAATCCCAGTCATGCCAATATCTCAAAAAAGTCACTTATTGTTTCTTTATATGTACCCTTTTAATGCTTGCTTAAATTTTGATATGATAGGAATGACAAGTTTAAAGTGGACTCAAAATTACAAGTACTAACAACAATAATTTACGATTTTTTTTTTCTCAAACATACAAACTTTTGTGAAATATACTGAAAAATATTGCATAATTCTATGTTTTGGGGAATGTGTAAAGTTTAATATTCTTCTAAGGCTTCCTCTTCAGTCCTGAACTGATGTTTGCAGCTGTGATCAACACCATTGATGCATTGATTTAGATAAGAATTTTGAACTGCTTTCAGGGATACATTCAGCACCCAATAGAGGCTAATGTTACTGCTGTTTCAGTGCATCTTCTCAAAAATCATTCTAGTAAAACCAGTACTTTCATACAAGAATGCAAAAAAATCAACACCTTCACAGAAAATATTTTTTAATCCCCAACCTTCCAAAAAGCAATAAAAAAATTGACACTTCCATCAAAATTTGCATTTTTAAGTTAGAAATTTATTACTTTGCTGAAAACAAAATTTTGTCATGAAATATAATTTTGGATTGATTTATACAAAGGTGGTATGAGTACAATTTTTATATAGTTAGTAATTCTTTATTTATTTATTTATTTTTTTCATTTTCTATTTGAAAAATTTCACTTGTGCAATCAGAATATAGCCCATTGTGCTATATTCTGATTTTCCTGATAAGTTTTTGAATTCCATTGTTATTGCAACCTCACTTGGGAAACCCAATCCCCATTCTCATTGTAAATTCGGATTAAATTCTCAGGAGCAGCTCCAAAATAAGTCAAACCCTACATAAGGACAAGGTCAATATGGCCTCGATAGATGGCAGTATTACCTACACAATTTAGACATTAATTCAGTAGGGACATGGGAAAGTAGATCCAGCAACAGTGCAGCCAAAGCAACCCATGGGAACCGACCACTAGACTTTTGTTCCATGACTTCAACAACCCCATACTCTGCATGTACTTGATGAGCGTTTGATTTGGTGTTGGGCTTAGAACCCAGAACCCTACAATTCTAAATGCCTTATCCACTAGGCTACCCCACAGCCTTCCTAAATTTTACTTAGTTCAAATCCTATTAATCTAAAATGCTAATGCTATTTTTACAAAAATTAGAATGTCAATATAAGTTTCTATAAAAACAGAATGGCAATATTTTTTTCATACAGAAATTGAAGGTTGGTGTAAACAGGTTTACAAAAATTAGTACTAAGATAAAAATTTTCGTCCCTGAGATTAAGCATCACCCAGTCTTATTGCTTACACAGAAGCATACATATGTTTTTAAAAACTGATAGATAGTTTAGAAAGAAGTGCAATATAATTAAATTTCTTTGCTTCTCAAAGTATCATATGGGCATTGAATAAGAATGCCATAACTGTCAATCATCCTATACTGAATTCAGCATTTCTAACCAGCACTTACATGTTTTAGTGCCTGTTATGTTTTCAGCATTTCAGGAACTTGATGTTTTTTAACCTTTTTACTTTGATTTCAATTTACTATTGAAAATATGCCTTATTTGACTTTTTTTTTTTTTTTTGCTGTAAAAGATAAACAATGTTGGTTGGAAAAAGGATTTTTTTTCTTTTACACATGTAAACATTTAATGGTTTTTATTAGAAATACATTAATTCTTGCAAGTATTGAGCATTTTTATGCTGTTAATGATGCCAGGCTGATTTATCAAAAGAATTGTAAGGAAATGAAATAATCTGTTCTCCCCTCCCCCAGTTTTCAATATCTTAAAAGTACTATGATTTTATTTCATCTTTATTGTTAAATTTGTTTATTAGGAATATATTCTTACCTTTTTTCCCCTTTAGGCTTCATGTTTTGTTTCAAAATGCACTTTCTCCTGACCATCAACTGTTTCCTAGTCCTATTGAAGAAGGAATTGTATTTGCTTCTTCCTTAATATGCAGAGGAGACATTTTAATGTCTGATGTCCAAAGTACAATTGACAGGTTTGTAAAAGTTATTATTATTTGAAGCATAATCAGTGTTCATAGTCTCTTAATGACGTATAATGGAAACAATCAGGTGCTTATAATAAATTATAAAAACTTTCTTAGAAAACCTGTCGGCAAACTAATGCAGAAAGTTTTTTCCCCCTCCATTCTAACTCATTTTATTCTGTGTGGCAGACATTCCTTTTTGATCCACAGTGTTGAAATTAATATACTTTCATGATGTCCAGTGGCAAGGGTGATCAAGCATCAGACTCCTGTGCAGAGGTTCCAATTCTGGCACTAGTATAGAATCTTTTAATGAGTATAGCTCTTTTTTCGATTATATTTATGAGTTGTTGGGATCTTAGCTTAAGCTGCATCACTCTTCTTCGTGGCAATTATTGCTCTTTCTGTTTAGCCGATTAAGGGCACAAGATCCTCAGTTGTTTGGTAATGATCAAAGTAAAGCTTAGTAATGTTCAAGTTTTTTAGTTTTATTACCTTATCACTTAAGTTTTGCATTAGCTATCATATACATCTGCCAAATTGATTATACATTTGGGAAGGTGCTCATAAAGATCTTCCATTGTAAGAAATATCTGTGTAGTAAAATAAAAATGTAACAAATTTACAATTCGTAAAATTGTGGTGTTTAATTGCTTGTGTTTTACTTCATTGTGTATTTTAAAACCCTTCATGCAGTAATAGTATGTTAGTTCGATATCTTATAAATATCTTAGAATTTGCTCTAAAGTTGTAAATATTGTATCTGTACACTTTTGAAATAATATAATTTAGATTGAGGGAAGATGCTGTATCATGTGTTTCATCTGCAAGCATGAACAATAACAGCTAGCCATTTAGTTAGAATGAAGGAGCATGCACATTGAGATGATACAACAATTGGTTTTGATTTCCCAACAGGTTTAAGGGGTGTTTTTGTAGTGTTTTGTCCTTTTTACCACTCTGATTAGTACCCAAAATAGTGTTAAATGCCTCTGGATAAGACACCTTATTTTCTTGTCGGGAAGATGCCATAGTTTTTTGACAAGCCAATAGAGAAAACAATGGTTCGACTCATAACAACGTCCTAGAAAACTACACCAACAGTCAAAAAAATGTGATTCGATGAAATACATTGTATGCAGTAGTTGGCAAAAAGATTTCATTTACGCCATTTCGACATCTTCCCCAATGGTATAGGGAAGATGCTGAAATGGAAGGGTTTTGTAATCTTTAATTATTAGCAGTAGAAATTGTTTTTCAAAACGAAACTTATTTTTTTACCAATCACAGAAGTCCATATTTTGTGGATAAATTGGACTTTTAAAAAGAAAACCAATGCCCTATTTCATATTAAATAAATTCAAAAACTGACTTCTTCCCCCAATCTATCTTGTATAACACTAGAGTTTTTTGTATTCTATTTGCCATGAGTCAATAACTTTGTACAAAAGCTGTTATTATTCTCTGTGTCATACTGAGTCAGAAACACTAAATTTTCAGCTTCCAAGATCCAAATTTGAAGGATCTTGAGTCCCTCAAAAAATAAGTTGCAAAATGGCATATCAACCTTTATGAAATAATTCACCATGTTCAGACTATGGTTGATCCACCATTTTAGAGCTCTTTTTTTTTTTTTTGAGCGATCCTAGATCCTCCAAATTTGGATCTTGGAAGCTGAAAATTTACAGTGTTTCATATCCAGTATGATACGTAGAGTATAATCACATTTTTTGTACAATGATACTGACTCCTGGCATATAGAATAATTGACCTATAATTTACAAATTTTTTGTTCCAAATTATCAACTTTGAGACTGTATAATTAAAAAAGCTGATTAGATGCCATTGGTTTCTAACCTGGATGTTAAACTATACCACACAAACTATAACTGTATCTGGCTGTGTCTCAGACTTTTTTAAAAGAGTCTAAAAAGCTTATTGACATGAAAACTTGACATTTTTTTGAAAATCATCAATTTTGAGACCATTTAACTACTAAAGCAAAAAGGAAATCATGTTATTTTCTGTTTTCCTGAGTACTATACTATGGTGTTCATTCTATACTTGTTTCTGGGGGTCACTCCCGGCTTTAGCAGCTATCCAGACACAAACAAGCAAAGAAAGTAATGCAAATAGCATTTTTAATGGACCTTGCCCCCAAAGCCAAGAGTGAGCCACCAAATTATTTATTATAGCATGTACCCAGTATCAAGCAGTATCCATAATTAAAAAAATTGGCATGGGTTATCCATTTCTTTTGGAGAAAAATGATCATATATTTTGCATCATATGTTCACGACCTTAAACTTTGACCTTAACTCTGGGACAAACAAATCCGATTTATATAAAAAAGAAACTTCACTTTTTCATATTATAATACTACAAACACAACATGTAATTTTTGGGAAAGTTGAAGATATCAACTACCAAAAGTGTCCAACTTAAAAAAAAATGACAATTATTTTTCTACATAGCAAGGGGAAATGCAAAAAAGGGAAGAAAATTTCAAACCAAAAATTGTTGTGATTAGTGCACACACTTATTTTATTAGTAGGAGGTTTCAACCTGCTTTTAGAAACTAATTTCCAATTATTTGGCCCCAACATTACAGTTGCTGAATGGCGAGGATTGGTTGTTTTAGAATGTTACAGACTGTAATTTACACTCAGTAGCATTAAACGTAATAACAGCCCAAATTGAACAGCTTTGATGGCCTTGTATGGTGCGTGGATCATTAGCTGATAACCACTAGTTAAATGCATGTTAAAACTTTTTTTTTCTTATTCATAATGTGCATTGTTATAATGAATATTATGCAAAACGATTTCGATCTATTTTTTTCAGAGGGATTTTTAAATGCTCATAACCTTATGTATATTTGCCTTCATTTTGCTATGATTGAATAAAAATATAACCATAGTATTGCTTTTTAATTTGCATTTGAAATAGATTTTGCAATTATAAATCTTATTTTTCCTTTCTTGCTTAAAATGATCTTTTAACACCATTTTCACTATTGTATTGTTGAAAACATTTTAGATTAAAATCTGATCTGCACTTCCCATCTTGGAATGAAGATGCCTGGAAAATAGGCTTGTGCAAAATTCCTCATTTTACATGTCCACAATCAGTTCTCATGCTGGCTAATACTTCATCCATCTCTAAATATTTTACCACATTACGGAACAGGTTCTCAAAAATGTTTCAAAAAAAGGTAATTAAAATATCTTCATTTCATGACTTTAATATCTGATATTCTTTGGCTTCTGATCCGTTTTTCTCCTTAATGAACAAGTAAACATCTGCTAGATGCATGGTTTTTGCTTATTTGATTTCATGTGCATTATATTGACATAGAATGTACCTGATCCCTGAAATGTTGCACATAATTTTTTTAACCTTAGTATATTCTGCTAATATAAACATTTTAAAAACTTATAGACATGATAAAATCCTCAAGCCATAATCCATTTACAGTGTTTTCCAAAGCTAACCAATTTTCATTAATTAAAAAGTTAACAAAAAGCAAACTATTGGAGTTATGGTGGAATTCCTGTATTTTGTTTCAAAATGTGGGTATAATGATGTAACTTTGTTTTGTATTGATAATGTTACGTAAAGTGTTAAGAAAATATTAGATTGCACACTAAGAGGGAATTGTAAAACATTCATAACCGTTTATTTCTGAATATATCCAATTCAAATAAACATTATTTTAAAATTCAACATTCAAGCACATAAATAGTTTTAAAACAGTTCAACATTGAATTGATCATTTACTGCTACAAAATAAAATTCCTAAAAGGGCTAGTTGTTGTACTGTAACAGTCCGAAAAATAACCAAGTTTTAAATGTTCAAAAATTGTGATTTATGTTCAAATTTCTGAAATAGCTGTTAGTAGTGTTTTAACAATGTGTCTCACTGTAAATTTTTATGTATAGTTTTACATAGGATTCTTTTGTCAGCCCTACTAGTCCAGTACCCAACTCTATCTTGGCACATTGGTTTTAGTGATATAAGTTAAGTAGGCGTTCATTCTTTTCTTTCTTCGTTTGGACTTGGTACTCATTTCGCAAAGAGTTTCTGCAACGTCATGGAGAACTTCAATAACTTCCATTTTTATTTGCAGTAAACCTCAAATTGAAAAATTGGTATTCTATTTTTCTATGGCAAAAGTGTGTCGGCATATTGAATTTGATCTTATATTCATAAAATAACCATTTCTGGAAAACTGTAATCATTAAAATGTCACTTAATTTGACTGAAGTTTCTTTAATAATTATGTTCAACTTCATTAACAATAAATTAAACTTTAGCTCTTAAAATCACCTACATATCTCCATCTACTGAAGAAAAGTTAAACTGGAGGGTAGCAATAATTGTACAAAACAACCTTTAAGCTACTGGATAGGCATATACTTGTGTTTGCTGCATACATGCAGTTATTTGACAAAAAAGGGTAATGATCGCACTGGGTGTATAGGTGTTTGTATACAGAGCTGCCAAACAAGGAAAATGTCCACAATTCAGTACTGAGCAAACTGAGAGATGTGTAACAGCTATGCTTGAAAGCTAACAATATCAAGATTTTCAATGTTCTGCTGTAGTTGTTCAATCGTCTCAGGGTTATTTGTGTGTATACTTGGCATCAGTTTAACTGTAGGTAATCACAAGGAGAGGGATCAGATGACCTAGGAAACAAGATTTGACTTCCACTGTTGATTGTTCTCTCATTGAACATCTCATAGAGTATTGCAGGGCTACCTTCTTCCTTCCCCTTAATGTTACAAAGCCTCTCTCAAAAGGAGAATCATCTGCAAAATATCAGATAACACCCCTACAACCCCTTAACCCGCGTGGGTGGACCCACCCACGCGGGTGACGCGTGTGACATTTCGATTAAACTCAAGACCCTTGGAGTCATAAACAACCCCAATGTTTTCTTTAATTAATTTGTTATGATTATTGAATGTTACATGCATTTTTTTAAGTTCTAACATTTTTTAATGATAATAAATAAAAATAAAAAGACACAATCGAAGGAAAATTCAGTTTGTGCATTAAATATAATAATTTAGAGCAAAGCTTACGAAAACTGTAGATTTATTTACAACTGTTACAGACCTGAAACATGATTTTTGCAAGTGAATTTCAAAACAATTATGACATTTTTTGATACATTTTCAGTTCTCTTGGACAAAAGTTGCAACAACTTCTTAGCATTATTGTGCATAAAAATCTAAAAGAATAAAAGTCACAAAATGCTATTAAAAACAAATGGTTGATTAACAAGATATATCAAATGGAAATTGCATTTTGGTCATATATGACCCCAAGGGACCCACGAGGGTTAAAAGTTTTAATACGTCAGTCTATGTCCAGCTGAAACTTTAACATGTCAACGTCAGAGCCAATTTTAATTGGTTTTTCTGTGAGAGGGTGCTTAAGTTTATGTTATTGAACAAAACCAATATTTATGATATGCTATTAATTATAATTGTAATTAAAAATAAATGTGTTTTTATGAAAACACGTTAAAGTTTTATGTTAATTTTCAGTGTCTAATAGCACAATCTAGTGCGGGCAACCGGTAGTATGCACCACCCAATGAGACAATTTAGTGCGAGCCGCCGGTGGCCCTAATGTTAAGATTTCACAACACAAGCTAAGATTAGAGTTATCATATTACTGTCTATTCCCAAAAACCACTTCTAGCACTTGCAAAATGTCCAACTTTAATGAGGGGCAATGGGTCGACTATTAAAATTTCCCAAGTTTCCAATTTAAGGCCTGCACTTGCTACCTTTTTGATGTTTGATGATTTTATATCTATCAGTTGCATCATTCTACTTAGTTCAAAATGTCTCTTCTTATTTTCTACTTCATTATTATACAGTGTGGCAGAACCGTTTAATATTCCAACTTGCCTGGCAGTGACACTTTAAGTTTGACATTTTTTACAGAACAACATAGAATCAATTTTGAGCATATTGGGATAGTATCCAATTTAATCTTGCAATTATATAACAGCTTCAAATCCTTATTGAATACCATATAATGAATTTCGTATTCATCCAGCTATACTGCCGTGGAAATGCGAAAGGCAGTACCTGCAAAAATGTGTTTTTGAAATGTTTGAAGGAACACATTTTGAATTCCATACTAACAGTAGCGAAATGTTGGAAATTGACTTTTTTTGTACTTAATTTTCAGTGAAAATTTTAAAAAAGCAAGCTTGTACAATAAAGTTAAAGTACAATTACTGGCAAAAATCTTTTTAAAAAAACATTAAAAAAAGTTGCAGATGCTGCCGTATAGTTAGACAAATGTAGGTTACAGAACTTGCAGTGTCATAGTTGCCAGTGTTTGGAACACTTTAAATAAAAGTTAGTTAACATTTCAAGAAATAACACACAAAATACAACAATAGTAGATCCTCTTGTACTCTGCTTCCACACTGAAGACAAGTATCTGCTTTTGTTTTCTTACAACTTACAAAAGTATGCAAACAACTCTCCACTAAATATACAATTATTCAATAAAATAGTAACTTACTCTTATAAATGAAACTTATTCTTTCCTGACCTATAAACTTTTATATCAGATAAATCAATTATTTTTGAATGGGTACAATTTTGAAGAATCTTTTTCTTTTGCTAATGACTAGAACATAAATGAGATGGTGAAATTCATTAGTAAATCTTTAAATTAGTTTTCAACTTAGGAAAATTTAAGTTCATGTCAGTTTTATATATTCTTCAGAATTTTTATATTTAAAAGTGATAATTATTTAAATTTCATTTCCAGGCTCATTTGCATCATTTTCTTGAAGTCGAAAATATGGAACAGGATATATTTACTTCATCCCTCGCAAATTTAACTAGTCTTATTGAAGAATATGAAAATGAAGCAACAAAGGCTATGGATCCAGTGCCTTCTTCATATTATTCTACATTGGACACATAAAGCTGCAATTCCAAAATATTGTGCCATCCTATTTATTATTTCATTTATTTGCCTTAGTTTTTTTAATGCTATTTATTTAATACAGTTTTTATTTTGAGATATTTTAAAACTTTTTCTTATTATTTTCAAGTCATTTCTCCTATTTTTTCAAATGTTCCTTTTTTTTGAGAGATGTTTCCTACGTCTACATTTTTCTTTGTGTAATTTATTTTTTACAAAAAAGTGCCTTTTCTTACTGTGATATAACGACAACTAAATGTTTGTACTGATGTTGACAATGGATGATGCCTGAACAAAAAATAGTCTTGCAAGATAGTTAAAGAAAATATTCATAAGGCTGTTGTTTATAAGTATATAGAACTTGCAATTCATATTTGTTTTGTTTTGAAACAAGAAATGTTCCATTTCATATGTAATAAAGTGCAATAAAATGGACTGTACTTGAATTATATTTCTTTTCTCCAATATTTTCGTGAGAAACTGAAGGAACCGTTATTTTTCTGACAAGGTTGACGATTAAATATTGCCCTTATTTTTTGAAATTTAAAAACTTTGATAAAACTTAATTCCTTTAGTTCTAGCACTCAAAATAATCTTGTTCGTTGTTAAATTTATATGCTGATAAATCTGGGTCTTTTTTTTTTGTGTGCAATAACAAAAGCTATGACTCCCTGAGTAAATGAAATTAAACTAATTCTGTACCTCAATACCAGGCTAGCCTAAGTCCAAAAATGGCGTTTTTCATTTTACTAATGCATTGTATGTAGAATCCTGTTCTGCATTCAGTCATATCAATGTAATTCTACTAAAATGCCTTCCGAATTATTTACCAGTGTCAAAAGAGTGTAAGTCCCAACCTTTGTATGCACTTATCAAAAGTTTTTTGCTCTTCTAAAAAAAAGCAATATTGTGACTTACGTCAGTCTGTTTTTGAGGGACAGAATGGACCATTTAAGCCTACACACACAGAAAAAAAGTGATGACATTGCCTTCCAGTTGGCTGAAGCTATAGAACAAAAGGCCTGTGTTAAAATTTCACCATGGCATGAACATTAAGAAATATTGTAGTAATTTTCCGATCATGTTCTTTGTAGCTTGAATCTCACGTTAATGTTGGAGAGACTTCTTATGGCTTGAAATGAGAGAAAAGAGGCTTAACAGAGCAAAACTTTATGATCAGAGGTCTATTATACTAATTTTTAAATGCTGAAAGTGCTAGGTGCTCAAAAAGTGTAAGCCAAGTTAACGTTCACACGCTTATCCGTCTGAGTTACAACTAAACTTCCGGATAGTAATTTCAAATTATAAGTAAAGTTTCTCAAATATGTTTCAATAGTGTACTAAAGATTTTAGAATTTAGTTAACTTAAGAATCAAACTAAAATATTTTTATTCAAATGAATTATTTATGTGCTAGCCACAAGTGACTAGACGAGCAGTTTACCTTTTATATCATTCATCTTTTTGTGGACCTTCGGCGGTGGCAGCATCAATAAATTTGGCAGCGGTTTTTTTCAATCTTTTTCTTTCTATCAAGATATTGATTTGAAAAAAACCTTTTCTGTACCAATCTCTTAATATCCGTCAACGTCTGTCTTTATATTTATCCATCTATACGCTCTCTACATATCTATCTCTATTCTCCCAAACAAAACAAAAATCATGCTGGAAACCTGCATGTTTTGTTTCTTTAATCAAATAGCAAAAAAAAAATACTAGCTGTGTACCCCCACTGTGTGCAAGAAAAAAGCATTTGCAAAGATAAAACAGTCACTAATTTTATTGAATTAAAATACTCAGAAATATTTTTCGTTAAATAAGTAGTGAAAGGTCCAGGGGCCGGGAGAGGTCAGAAAAAGAAAGAAACCCTATAAATAAAGTGAATGATAATAAGTTTTAAAAAGAGTAAGCGACTCTGTCTCAATGGAGTGACTATCGTTCAGTCATGTGGGGGCCAAAAATTTTACCCCGGCTTGACGTCTGTCAGATAACATATTTTCATTTGAGCATGCGTGTAGGATACAAAGTTGCTGCGCTTTAAAAAATCGTGAAAAGAAAACTTACATATTTTTGAAAACTTTATTTTTTCTGAAGAAGGTGAAATGTTGTTACAATAGATAACTAAATTTTAGAAAGACGGCTTTCATACTTTCCACAGAATGAATTTGTAAAGAAGCAGATCAAGAAAACATTCTAAGATTCACAAAAAACACAAAAATTACTTAAATCTTAAAGTTTTTTTTTTTTTTCTATCAAAATTGAAATTTAATTTCCTATGCTCAAGTACAAAAAATACTTCTGTGACTCATTTCTAATGGGGCCTGTGGGGAAAAAGTGCTAAATTTTGCTAAAAATCACATAAAACATTCAATAACTTTTTTCTAAATAAACTCAAAAATTGGGCTTGGAGGTGCACATTTACGGCAAAAGTTACCCCAATGTACCAAATTTGATCTTTCTGGACCTTACCGTTTTCCTGGGAAACCTACCACACACACACTCATAAAAAACATCTTATTTCTATTATATGTATAAATTGTCCCCTTAGAGCTGCAGTAAGACATCAAAGTCACAGAATAGCAGTAAGATATCCTACTGTTGCTGTGAGGAGATGATATATATACAGCAGAACCTCCATAAGTTTACCACCTAGAGTATTGTAATCAATCAGTCAACATACAGAGCTGGTCAGTATAAAAAGTTAAACAAAACAAAAAAGAATTGTACCTGTACCTTTCCTGAAACGTCATACAAACTACATGTACAACTAATTTATGCTTTAAATACAGTTTAAAATTGAACTATCTTCTTGTTGATATTTCATAAGCTTTGATGCTAGAGTATCTCTTTCTGAGTTTTCATTTTTCCTGGGTAATATCTGCAGAAGACACTCTTGTGCACTCCCTATACCATTTAGCATTCCTTATCTTTTTTCTTTCGCTGCAAATAAGTTAAGTTGCATCAGCATATGCTTGACATCTTCTTTGAAAGTCATCTCCTTTTTGATTTCATCTTTGCTTGTGGTTCCTCCTTTTCTTCATCAGCTTCTTGCTCTTTTGAGGGGCTGTGCTGCTGACAACACTGTCTCTTCAAATATTTCTACTGTGTAAGGTTCTATACTGATTTAAAAGTTGCTGCCATTGAAACAAAAATTTTGAAAATCTACATCCATCAAATTATGGCATAAGAGATGGTGGTGAAGCCTCATCATCTTGCTGTGGAGTCATGATAAATCGTTTTATTAAAGCAGTTTCTTTTGTCTCTGAATTTTATTCGAAATAGAGCTAATCTAAAGGGCAGCACCCAGAGCATTAATAGATTTAGCTAATCCTGATGAAAGTACTACTGTAAACTGAACACTTCACAATAATCCACTCCATTAATTGAGCTGAATAGCACATTATAAATGCCTGAATGATGTCTTGGTGTACAGCAAAATTGTTGATACAGAGTTTGCTGGGGGAGGGGAGGATCTCATTTAAAACTTAAATTCGGATGTGAAATCCCATCTTACTATTCTTGCCTCTATGAATCCTGATTGATGTTAAGTTTGAGGTCAGGGTTGCATTTGTAAGATGTCTCAATCGTGGGTGACTAAAACAGTTATTCATGGTAATCAGCGATCAAGTTACAGAGAAGAAACTAATATTATGAGCAACAGCCCTTACATTTTTCTTTGGACAACTTACAACTTTCAGATATGAACAATATAGAGATGTTGATCTGCATTGAAAATGTGTTATAAATATTCAATCTTAGAAATTTTAGTCAACTTCAAGAAGCGTTTAACTTTGGGGTTCTACTGTACTGTATATGTCAGGGCTAAATTGGTGTCACAGAATAATGTTCTGCTGTTGTTTTTCTGAAAAAAATAACATTCCTTTCGCATAAATTTGTCACAACCCAGAACTAAATTTTTCTCACTAACATTCCAGTACTGTGCAATTCATGCATATAGGGGAATGTAGGGCAAAGTGAAACATAACATGGAAAAACAAGAAGAATTATTCAGCGTTAAATCGCTCTTTAAAAGAAATTTTATGAAAAGTTTTCCCCATATTGAATTAAAATATTGTTAAATCACCCCCCCCCCCTTCTCTTTTAAGTTTCTGAAAACGTATTAGATTCTATTGATTTATTTTATCCTTTGCATATTTCCTTTTTTAGTTATACTTTACATCTTATGCCTTAAAAAATAGTCGAGCCCCTTTAAATGTACTCATATGCAGACATAATCAAAGTCCTACTGTCCAGTCTTTGGCAGTAATGAACTATAAATAAGACTATATTGTTTTATAAAAATATATCAGAACTCTCAGTGTTTCTGTAAGTAATCATTATCTCACTTTACAACATATTTGAACTTGCGTTATTTGGCAAAAGTCACAATAAATAACTGCTGTTTTTTTAAGGAAGTTTGTTAAGGAAGAGAAAAAAAACCCTTTTCTGATTCAAACCACAACAAAGTCATTTAGTGCACTTCTAAGATTTTGACTCACAATAAAATGCCATCTGCAGTTTACATATGATTGAACAATAAACTAGACACATATACTGGGAAAAAATTACTTTTGCAAAGTAGAAATTAAATACAGCTAAAACATTGACTAATTTTCTCAAAGCTTCACCAAGCATTATGTACTTATGGATATTGATATCTTTCCTCACATCATAAGACATATTTTTTTCATTAAGATTACAGAAAATGAATGAAAGAAGTCATTTGTCATCCTTCAAACAATTAGGTTTGCTAGATTCTTAATGGGAAAGGAAAAAGAGAGCACTTTTAGCACATATCAGAATTAAAGAGTTTTGAAAAAGAAAGGGCTGTGTTACAGTTTTCGAAAATACACTGTGGACAATGGTAAGCAATCGATACAGGTTAGCGAATAGCAGAGTCAAGATATTAAAAGTTTGAAGCGAGAAAAAAAAATTGTCGAAAAATACAAAATCTTTTATACGGATTTTATGTCCCCTAACTTATATTTAGGGAAATAAAGAGAATAAAAAGAACAGCTCAAACACAAGAAATTTGACATTAGTAAGACCGATATTATTGGGAACAATTAATTACGTTTTTTGCAATCATGACTTGTTCCTCCTATAGCAATCATAATTGTAAAGAAAACATAATTTGAATTTAAGACGTCAGTACTCAAATTAATGTCAGGGGCTGGATGCTAGATGTTATGAGCTGGATGTTTTTTTCGAAACAGTATAGAGTGGGTCGGTATAAATGAAGTCGATTCGGGGAGACATAGACGAGGAGCGGAAGAGGTCCGCCCCAGCTTCCGCTCAAAAGCGGCACCCTTGCGCGGAGGCCTGTAGACCTCATAAAGAATAAGACTCCATTCAACGGTCAAGTGACAACAATAAGTAATCGTGATTGCTTACAAATAGCGCTAAAAAGAGCTTGACACCTTTGGTAACAATTGTTTTATTTAATTTAGAGATTTAAATTTGATGTCTATTGAAAGAAGAACAAGTGCTTTCAAAACTAAATGAGCCTGCTTTCCCGTGTATCAACATCGTTCTTTTAACAGCAACCATATTTCATGTTCTGTTATCGAAGTTTTAATATGACGGCACCAAATACACATTTATAAGAGTTAAGACAATATTTGAAAACAAACAAACAAAAAATTTAAAAAAATGAAAACAAAGTAAGTAAGTTAAGATGCAAGAGGTTCGTCCAGAATTAAACGAGCCTACGTTCTTGGATAGCAATTATGATTTTCTGACTCTAACTTAGTCTCTTACACAGTTGGCTTATTCTGAAAAATTATTTCAAATATACCCTCTTCTAGCTTTTAAATCACGAAAACGACGCTGCTCACATGTTCGGGTATGGCTGGGAGTGTTCTAGAAATTACTGGGTTTGAAGATGGATTTTTCGTAAACGTTAGGGTAGGGTAGACCGGGGCACGTTTACGCAGACTTTTTTCAGTGAATTTTCTAATTTTTATGTTTCATTTCAGGAATTTTTAGACGTTATGGTCTTATAAAGCAGTTAATAAAGTTGCAGTTTGTGTATTCAGTTTTTCTCCTATTTGAATATTTAAGCGTCAAAAAAAAAAAAGGTAAAAGTCTGTTGCATAGACCTGCCCCGTACGCGGGGTATGTTTACTCATCAAGCGGGTCACATTTACGCACGTTATTAGCAGTACCAAAGGGTAAGGGAAACGAATAATGAATAAAAATGAAATGTTTTATTTATAACTTGGACAAAGAAATTTCAGTTGAACATAGAATCATGGCGGTTGCCCCCGAAAATATTTATAAAAGATCATAAAAACCTATTTTTTTCCAGTGGTTTGTTTTACTTTTCAACTTATTATTCTACTTACTTTATTACTCTCTACTATTCATTTTATTATTCTCAAACCAGAGTATTGGACTCATTCGTATGAGCTCCATGTCCCAAAAATGTGCACATAATAGAAGAATCACATCATACACATAATTACAGTCGCTTCGTAGATCTTCAATGCAGAATAGCGTTTGGACCTGGTCTCACTTTCAAAACGACATTTTTCGTTATTTTGACATTTATCTCAGTTCTGCTAAGTTTTTAGCATATGTCTTACCTTCTATAATCTAAACAACATTTATTATGAGTAGAATATTCTATAAAAGTCAAGCCACGAGAAGGCACGAAGACATAATTATGATGGTAAGATACAAGAGACGGATTCTTTACTCAATTAAACCTTAAATTAAGATTTGCAAAACTAAATAGAGCCTGATGATACCAACAAGGTTTGACATAGTGCGGTTAAAAAAAGCTCCCGGATCACGTTTACGCAGTAAGAACTTGCATAAACGTGCCCCGTCGCCTTGTTTGGATATATTTTTAACGTGCAACAAAATTTAGTAACATTTTTGTTCATACATACGAGTACTGTTCTCAAATAAGGATTAAGTGCTGCTAATTTCATATATTTGTTTATTTTTATTGAAGCATTCTTAGTTTTCAATAAGCTTCAACACAAAATTTACTCAAATTGGCAGAAAACAGGTTATCCTCCCTAAACGCTATACCAAAACTCGACGGAAGCTAAAAACTTGTGAGAGTCCTTTCTAGGGTCCAGCATAAATCTTCCATGACTGGTAACACACCAATTATAACACGTTTCGAGAAAAGTGCACTGCGTAAACGTGCCCCGGTCTACCCTAAATTTTTGTTAGATTACTTCAAAAAATAAACACAAAAACTTTTTTTAATCTAATAAAATACTTTTTGAATCTACATCAAACGTTCTTTCCTATAAAGTTTGTTCATAGCAAATCCGCCCTTTAGTTCAGGATTTATCCGTTTCCAAATTTCTCCACAGAAACAACACAGCTTACTCAAGAAGTTGTGCAATGTCATATCAACAATGGTAACCTTACATATTTTTTTACAGTGTAAGGTAAATCGGGGGAAGATGCCACAGTTAAGGAATTTTCGATGATTACAGTTTAAATTGCAATAACAAGTCCATGCAAACAAATACACTTTATTTTTCAACAATTTAGTTAATCATAAATACCAGTGTTCTACTCTTCAAAGTATAAAATTAAGTCAGAATTTAATGTTGCAGAAAGTCATTTATTTCTGGTATCTTCCCCATATATACGGGGAAGATGCCACCTGTTATGGGGGAAGATGCCATAACACCCCAATTAATTTAAAAAAATAAGACCAACTTAAAACTTAAGTGTGAACATAATAACAAAAGGAAACAAATTGAAATTTAGTCATATTTGATTTGAAAAAAATAATAGCAGCACAAATTTGAATGACAGACTACACAAAATTTCACTCAATGCAAATGATCATCATTGCAATCTTCATGCAACCATTTGTTGCATTCGATGCACTGAATCCAGTCACACATGGGACCTTTGCTTGGCAATAATTTAAGCTGAAACATTTTATTTCGTTTAGAATTATTCTTTTTTGAACAATTTCAACCTTATTCTAGTTTGTACAAAACTGAGTGTCATTCTAAAATGTATAAAAAAATTTTTACTTTTTATTCATTTCTTCAAAAATTTTAGAAAGAACGTGGGCGATATTTGGGCCCCGCACCTTATTTTATTTTGTTTGGCAACACTGCAAAAAATAAACGTGTTTCTACAGTATAAGACTGGTAGCCGAGGTACCAGTTTAAAATTAAAACGCACAGTAAAAAACTGTAAAATTGCTAATTTTGCGTTAACGAACCGAAAAATTGTTAATTTTACAGTTAATTACTGTGCATTTTACAGTTTTAAACTGGAACCTCTACTGCCAGCATTATACTGTGAAAACAACAGCTTATTTTTTGCAGTGGACAATTTAAAACTAAAATATTTTATTTCTTATAGAATTATTCCTTTCGAACAATTTCAAATTTAACATAGTGCACACAAAACCGAGTGCCATTCTGAAATATATAAAATTTTTACTTCTTATTCATTTTTTTAAGGATTTTCAAACATTGATATTGCGGAGATGTTTTTTTATAATTTAGTTCTACATTTCTTTTTACAACTAATTCATTTAAAAAGTGAGCGTGATTTTAAAATGGTCCTTCAGAACATATGAATAGTTAGATATTAACTCCTAACATTTCGAAATATTAAACTTGTTTTCACTTTCACAAGAGTCAATAATCTTCCCACACTTACTTTTTTAATTTAGGATAATACAAATACTGTTAACCGCAAAAGATGCAGTTAAAATAGTTTAGAGCATGAATGAAATGATAGAGATGAGTGTATACAAAATCGATATTGGTAAACAAGAAATTAAGCACGTTTAGTTTTGTGAGAACTTCTTGTTAACAATAAAGGGTGTAAGTCCATTAGAATAACTCTGAAATATTTACGAAAAACACTCTAACCGAGCTAGATGACAGACATAAATTTGAAAGATAGGGATCACGGGTAAATCTTGCTGCTATAACATTAGCGTAGAGAATAGAGAAAAGATTATTTTAGAAACAAAAAGCTCAATGTAAAATATGTGCTGAAAAAAGACCAGATATTTTATTTTGATTATCAAGACTTTTCTTTCCTGTCACTAAGAAAAAAAAAAAGATTTATTGCATAGTTTTAGAGAACCTTATTTGCATTATTTGGAAAAAGGCCGAAGTTTTATTTAGTTTCAATGTTTTGTTTATCACTAGAAATGTATTTCCGCTTGAAGAGGGGACTGTGCAAACTTATTTTTCCCGAAAAAGAAACATGTTTTTTTTTCATGCAGTAAAACCTCGTTGATTCTTAACATGCTTAAGACGAATTACTGTTAAAACGAAATGTATTTTCAATCCCCGTCCTATTGTTCGTTGTTTATTACTGTTTGTATAAGACGAACTGATTTTAAAGGTACCTTGAATTTTGTTTTAATACTGTACTTTTGTTTTGTTACTGTATATCGATAGCGCTGAATCCGACGGTGAGAGTCTAATTTTACGCAATTTCCTCGTTTTGGGGGAGTGATTGAAAGTTGGTACCTAGCGATGCGGGAAACGCGGTATATCAGATAGTAACCGGAAATTTTCATGCAGCTCATGGAAAGTAATTAAGAGAAGTGAATTGAAATTATTTTATGCATTGTTATCGAATTTAATATGAGTATTTTAAAATTAATTGGCTGTGTAAAACATGACTACCGAGAAATTCAAGCTTCTTTATAATTATGCAGCTAACTGACAATGGAAGGCACAAGTGCGAGCATTAAATAAGTCATTTTGAATCAAAACCAGTTAACTCTATTTTTTATGAAAAAATATTTTATTTCGAAAAATATAAGTTTAAAAGCTCCTTTACCAATTTCTTAAAGACAGTAGATCAAGAACCACTAGAGCTCAACGGAAAGTGTTGAGTAAGGGTTTTAAGTCAAAACCCCTTTAGATCTATAGTTCCGCTTTCGTAACTAAGGATTTTGAGATATGGACTAAACTTGTTTTGATTCTATACGACTGAAACATTGTAAGGCTTTAAATCTTGTATCTATTTTTAAAACATTTCACTGTCATCTGCCTTTCGCTATGATGACAGTGAAGACTTTTCAAATCCGTGTCAAGCAGTTTTAGGCAAAAAATAAATAAGTGAATAAATAGCGATTTAATTCCTAAAAACTAAAAACAATTCAGTAAAAACCGAATAATCATTGAAATCTTGAAGCTAGGATAATAAATGACAAGAACTAACAGAATTAATTGTATTAATAATACTTCCTATAAATTCGCCCTGCATTCATTTTTTTTTCTTATCTGAAAGTGTTTTTACATATACCTTCAATGTAACAAAACTTGTTCTTTTCATTGTTTAAAGTAGAGAAATATTATTGATTTAGAATCTTCCCATTAAACTTGCTTTAATAGATCAGGTTTAAAAGAAATTACAAAATTACAGTCACGCTTCATGAAACAAAACCCAGTATATTATTATAAACGTCAGGAGTAATCTAGTGTACAGTAATAAATCAAGTCTGACATATAAATTACTTGAGATGTCAATACGCTGTTTTAAGGTTTAAAATGCTGCAAAGAATTGAGCAGCGAAAATAATTACTTGTCATTAAAAATTATTTGACTTTCCTGAATTAACCTTTAAAATAATACCTTTTGCTCGACTAAGAAAGGATTTAATATTTAAAAGTGATAAGGCTTTTTCTTTTTCTTTTCTTTTCTAACTATTTAAAGCCAAAGACTTATTTTTACTACTTCATTTGAATGTGGAACTTTTATGCTTATTAATTTTGAGTAATGAATATCACTATTTTTGCTCATTTTAAATTTAAACTTGAGCTATATTCTTCCATTTTATAAGAAAAGAAACGGATGTAGACTCTTTAGAAGCCTTTAAAATGATCTGTATTTTTTTATGAATAAAAAGATTCCTTTACCCATATACTTGCATTCGAAGTTATGCTTCTTAATTTCATAATTGTTTTTTCAATTTTAAGTTTTTCTGAGTTTCAGATGTTTTCTACACCTGATAAGTACTTTAAATATATAAAATAGATCTTTCAAATTAAAGGAAAATTAATCTTTTCGTTGGAATGTGAGATCTGAAACTTCAGTAGCGAAAACTAAGTACAACTGGCAAAAGAAAAAAAAGTGCAAAATAAATGTGCCTTAGAGTGCGTGAATTTTAAATGCAACTCCTTGATTGTAAGAAAGCCAATTAAAAAAGAGTTTCACAAAGATTCATAATAGAAATTTCGACAATATTTAATACGGGTTACATGAGCATCTCGCTAAATATGGCTAATATCGCAAAGCTAACACTGTTTTTGGCATCTCATTTATGTCATCAAATTGGTCACCAACTTATTTATATATATTGCTAAGTTTGCCGCAAAAACTTGGTAATATAACACCAAGGGGTTACCAATTTATGACATTACTCTAGTTCGTATCGAAATTAATATTAATTTGCTACAAAAAAAATAAATATATGTATAACGTTTGGAATATCTGATTGCAACAGAAATGAATGGTGTGTGATTAAACCCTACAAAGACATAATATGTGAAATTTTTCAACTTTCTACAATTTACAGTTTTTGAGTTATAAAAGTTTCACGTGTATACACACACATACTGACATCACAAGAAAAATCATCATAACCAACTCGCGTATTGATGTGCCCCATTCATTCGTTCGTACATATGCACAGCATGTAGGGACGTGCTGGAAAAACATAATCGAAATTTAATCAGGGAAAAGTAAAATGAAACTTATTGTTTAAATTTGAGTTTTTTAAAAAAAGTGAGTACAATACGTCTTCTACTGCATACAGTGAAGTACAAATAACTATAGAAAAGATATGTCATAAGAAAAATGATGTCTCTGTACAACTGTAGGGGGGAAATCCAAATTGTATACTTTATTCGACGTTTTACCAAGTTTTACCAAATTATATTTACAGGAAGCCCGCTAAAGTCCGTTGCCGCTCCAACGATTTCGGAACGGCAAGAGTTATACTGCCGTGCTAAGCGCAAAAGTGGTTCTGCAGCCGGGCTCGATCTGAAATATTACTCTTTAAAATTTTGCGACACCACGCATTTGATTCAAATGATACTTTTTCAGAACTTTTTAAAAATAATTTCCGTTTACAAATGACCGTATAAGACTGTATTTAGGTAAAATATGTGTCACAAAGAACCACCTGGTGACTATAACCCAATTTTGTTAAAAAATGCAGATACGACTTTTTTGTTTAGCATGACTGTATAGTCATAAAAGTGGGGTCTAGGCGCAGTAAAGTTGCCAAATAATGAATCCACCTACAGTGCCATCTGGGGGCAAAAATTTGTAGTTAGTGTTTTTATCTCTGAAACGGTACGAGATACAGGAAAAAATTCAATTTCAGAGCTGTTCAGAGTCATCAAGTTTAGAAATAAAAAACATCTTCCGTACAATATTTTAAAAATATAGTAGGTTTAAAATGCGTATATATTAAGTAAATTCCATAATATATTTTCATAAAGCATAGAAAGGGGAAGAAGAGGTATCTAATGCCGTCTCTTTTAATACTTTTAGGATGCCCAAAACCAGAGAAAAATATTAAATTAGAGAAAAAAACGAGGTGGAAATTAGACCAAGAAAACATGCAGAAAGTTGTGCAAGAACAAATAAATAAATAATGAAAACAGAATAAAAAACGAAAAAAAAAAAAAAAAATACTGAATCAGCACAAGCTATTCAAGTCAAGAAAGGAAGAAAAACGTTCTTAGTGGTTCAATTGGGTGTGAAGTTTTTTTCTTTTTCTTTCTTTTATTTATTTATTTATTTATTTATTTTATTATTATTATTTTTTTTTTTTGCATCTTCAAAGAATTAAGGCGGAGGACTTCTGAATGAGCAATTTGCAATAGGCTTGAAAGGTCATTGAAAAAATTATGATTAATCTAGCTTGATTTGTTTACGAAAACAAATATAAATCGTTTGTCCCTTTTAAAACCACGTAAAAACAAACGACTTTTTAAAACACTTGGCGGCAGGAAAAAAAATATGTACAGCATTCTTCGATATTTTGGAAGAGCTGTACGACAAATCTTAATTTTCTCCAGAAAGAATTTTCAAAGTTAACAAAACAGAAGTAGAGAATAAAAATCCTTTAACCTTTCAAGAAAAGGGGGAAAATAAAAAAAAAGTGTCCGCTTTGACATCAGAACACCATCACAGTTGTAGCTTTCTTGTGTGAGTGCTTTCAGGATCTCAATTTCTTCTTATGTGATTTTTCCATGGGTGAACACTGAATATTTCCACATCACCCATGAAATGCGGATAAAGTATCCAATAAAATTTTCGATTAAAAATTTCTTGTTTTATATATGTTTATTACGAGATAAATCATTTTTTATACAAGTAGCCCGTATGTGGACCACATCTTAAACCTTTTTTTTTCATGGTATAGTTTTAGAAAACTAAAACGGGTGTTCAACTTTTTGAAACCAAATTCCACCATCAGTAATGTTTCTTGAAGTTACTGGAATTAAAATTATTTATTTTGAATGAACAGGTAACTTGGTAGGTATCAAAACGAAATTAGTAGCTCGTTTTTGGACCACCTCCTCTAGATGAATCAAAGAATGACGTTAGCATCAGCTAAGCTTTGCTTATTCTAGACACTAAAAGCCATAATGGAATTTTAAAATAACGAATAATAAAAACATCTTTAAGAAATAAATCTGCAAAAGAAATAAAAATGTATAGCTATGTTTTATTTGATACAAAAACGTCTGAGGCCACGTGGCAGTTAATTTACGAATCTGAAAATAAACTCTCAAGGTCTAAAGCTATTCTCGCTTTATTTCACTTTAACAGCAAAATAAACGTCGAGCTAAGAAAGCGTGAGATAACGTTATTATAAGCCTGCATTGCTACAGTTCTGAAAAAGTAATTTCCGTTTGCAATTACTACCACTAGGTTAGTAAAGAAAATAAACTAGTAAAATAAAATGTGAAGGAATACTGGAGAAATATTTGCAACAGAACAAATATTTCCGCTGGTATGGAGGAAACTCGTTTATTTTCACTTAATGCAAACACTGCAGTTGCAGTTTTGGACACCACTTTTAGCTTTTCCGGATTAAAGATAATAGAGTACTGATATTATGAAAAAGTGTTTAGCATACGAATATTTTTTTTTGTCTGAAAAAAGCACGTTTTTCTGTTTAATTTTTTATTACTTTCTCTCATTATGAGGTACTTGGGATGTAACAGGATATATTTTTATATTTTTAAAAGAAAAAAAATTTTTAATGTTAAAGTGTAAATATTAAAATAACGCTTCATTTTTGTTGATTTTCTGTAAACTTTTGAACGGCACTTATAACTATATATAAATCAATTAAAAGGTTTATTAAAAAAAACATTATTTTAAACAGAAACAGTTCGTTTGAATTGCAATCAAAACATTGTAAAAATATAGATATAAAATAGTTTTGACTGACCACTTGATCATAATATATTCATTGACACATTATATTTGTTAGTTTTATGCTGGTAAAAAATGGAATCGATTTTTGACTTAAAAGACAAAAAAGAAAACCCCAAATTAAAAAAAAAAAACTTGAAAGAAGCGAATATTTTTCACTTGTAAAACATGAATCGACTATAGCATTTTGTATAAATGCAATTGAATATACTAATACCAATCTTTTTTTTATATAGATCCAGCTGTCGTGGTATTTTAGAGGTAAAATTAATATTTAAATTCATTTTAATGCACCATTCTAAAATGAAATAATTGTTTTTACTTTATTAAAACTATTTAATATAATTTTTTCAAACACTTAAAGAAAAGAGAAGAGTAAAATAAATGAAGTGTCATTTTAGGATCAGTAATGCCTAAAAGTTGTCCACAAGAAGATACATTCCCCCCAAAAAATTATCTTACCCTAAGAAGTATATACCTAAACACTGTTTCTCTTCAAAAATGGCAAATGCATCAATGCTACTTTTACGTATAAATATATACAGTACCTAAAAGGTTAAAAATAAATAAATTAATACAAGTTGTGGCCAATAAAGAAACAAATAAAAATAAATCATTGCAAAAGATGTTATGTCTAACGTGCAAAGAAAATTCAGACACTTAATATACAGAAATGCAAAAAAAACTTAATATTCTCGGATCTCGATTGTCTGGCGTTCAATAGGTTGCTGATTCTTACTTTTATTGTAACCTTTATACCAAAGTAGACTCCAAAATAGTTGCAGAAATTTACGTTCTTGTCAAAAAATTTGAAATTTTCAATTCGCTTTGCTACAATAAATGAATCGTTATTATGTTCTCTTATATTTCTTCACTTATTGCGGATGAAAAGTAATGTAAATGTAGCAATATAAACATTTCTTGTTAATATTTTTATTTCTCTGTTACGCAATAAAATACCGAAAATTGCATGCCATTGGGTACATATTTTCAATTCAATATTTTATTGTGGTGATAAACAATATTTTATTCCTTTACATACTAAGTATATATTAGAATTTTGATTATGTCATTTATTCTTTTGTTCTCATTTACATCAAAATTTTATTTAAAGAAATTCACTCAAATGTTTGCTTCCTAAATCCAAGTCTAACATTTGAGGATGAATGATAGAGCAAACTTTTTAAACTAAAATAACATCATAAAAAAAGAGCAGCTAAATCAAACCTGTTACAATAAAAAGTAAGGATACTTTCATATTTATCATTGCTTTGTCTCTCTTTTTAATAACTAAGTTTGGAATTATTTTTTTTTCAAATGAGCACATATGCTAAACGTTCGAGCTTATTTTACTTCTCTGCTTGGTCTTTCTAACACGCAGCCTGTGCTTGTAGCAAGAACACGTTTACAGCACAACACTGATGATATGCAATACGGCTTCGCTGTTCGCGCGATGTAGTAAGGTTTAAAAGCATTGCTCCTTTCTCCGTTAGTTTTCTTCGTGCAACATTTTTAAACTTAATTATTATTAATTTCAGCTAATCGAAATTTCATCATAACTGTTTAATCTTTAAATATTCTCTCCTATACATTTTGCACTTTCCAAAGATATTTTCTCAATACCTTTTCGATTAAAATCTCAATATCCTTATGACAACTTACACACACATACACACGCACAAATATACAAATATGTGTGTGTGTGTGGCATTATTTTAATTACACTTATCTTTCACCTTTTTTTCTTAAAAGATATATTTAAGAAATTATTCCTCTTAAGTTCGTTGATAGCAATTTCATCTTATTATCAGGCTTTATATATGCTTAACATGTTTCCGGTAGACTGTAATGCGTGTTTTAGAATAAAAAGTGAAGCATGAGAATGAAGTGTTTTTCCAGGTTCATTTGAAGAGAAAAAAAAACAGTGTTGTTTGTAATACAATCATATCGTTTGGGAATGAACGTATTAAAAAGCTTTTCGTACTAAAAAACCATTGTGATAGAAAGAAAAAACAGCAGCAAAATCAATAAAAAGTAACGATGCATTCATATTTTTTAATGCTTTTTCTTTCTTTAATAACGAAGCTTGATATTTATTTGTTCAATCGAACACATTTTTGCTTAACAAATGCGAGCTTAGTTTACCACTTTGCTTGGTCTTTCTTGCACGCAGACTGTGCTTGTAGCAAAAACACATTTACAGCTCAATATTACGATGCTACGCGATGCGCCTTGGTTGTTCGAGCGATGTTGTAAATTTTTAAAGTATTGCTCTTTTCTCAGATAGTTCTCTCCATACAACTTATTATAACTCAATTATTATTAATTTCAGCACATTAAAATGTCAGCACTTTTTTTTTAATTTTTAAATATTCCTTCCTATTCATAGTGTACTTTTCAAGGAGATTTTCGCAGGACCTTTTTATTCAAATCTCGATATTTTAATAACAGTTTACACTCACACCCACATGCAAATTAATATATAAATGAATATACGATTATATGTGTCATTATTTTAATTACATATATCTTTTTTTCTTTTTCTGATGTAATTAAAATAATGACGATTATATGTGTCATTATTTTAATTACATATATCTTTTTTTCTTTTTCTGAACTTTTTCATCACACACACACTTAAATTAAGAGAGGTTAGTTATAATTAATAAGCAATTCGATTAATGTAAACAAATATTTTGAATTTGAAATAAATGTAAGTAAACAATATTTCCCCTAATCTTAATCGTCATTGCTCGTCTATTTATTTATCTGTCTTGATTGATTGTTTTCCCACACTTTCTTTGTTATTTTACTTTATGTGAAACTATACTATATTTCCGTTATTAATCACTTATCACATAAATGCTTTCTTTCAAATACATGCCGTCCATTGCACCATTCGTCGTAACTTAACCACATATGACATTTACAGCCGTAAGCTTCAATGACGGACTTAGGATCGTTAAGTAAGTGTAATCACCTTACATCAAATCTCTACTCTTTTTATTTATAGTTGCCGATCTTCTCCTGGTGTTAATTTTCTCCTACACTTTATTCCCCGTTGAATATTGTTGGTCCATTTGTTCTACTCTCCATTCAATGAAATTTAGAAGCTACGTCTTAAAGACGTGTCAAGAGCGCAAAGAGATGGTTTTAAGATACTATTAAACTGATTACTTACTATCGCGATTCATTATGTCGTCAGAAGAATACTTCCAACTATAATGAACCATCAACTAAGGAAAGTTATTTTCAATTGTAAATATTGGGAATGAAATTTTACAGCCGTAAGCATCAATGACGGACTTAGGGCCGTTAAGTAAGTGTAATCACCTTACATCAAATCTCTACTTTTTTTATTTATAGTTGCGAATCTACTCCTGGTGTTAATTTTCTCCTACACTTTATTCCCCGTTGAATATTGTTGGTCCATTTGTTCTACTCTCCATTCAGTGAAATTTAGAAGTTACGTCTTAAAGACGCGTCAAGAGCGCAAAGAGATGGTTTGAAGATACTGTTAAACTGATTACTTACTATCGCGATTTATTGTGTCGTCAGAAGAATATTTTCAACTATAATGAACCATCAACTAAAGAAAGTTATTTTCAGTTGTAAATATTGGGAATGAAATTTTACAGCCGTAAGCTTCAATGACGGACTTAGGATCGTTAAGTAAGTGTAATCACCTTACATCAAATCTCCACTCTTTTTATTTATAGTTGCCGATCTACTCCTGGTGTTAATTTTCTCCTACACTTTATTCCCCGTTGAATATTGTTGGTCCATTTGCTCTACTCTCTATTCAATGAAATTTAGAAGCTACGTCTTAAAGACGCGTCAAGAGCGCAAACAGATGGTTTGAATATATTATTAAACTGATTACTTACTAATCGCGATTCATTATGTCGTCAGAAGAATATTTTCAACTATAATGAACCATCAACTAAGGAAAGTTATTTTCAGTTGTAAATATTGGGAATGAAATTTTACAGCCGTAAGCTTCAATGACGGACTTAGGATCGTTAAGTAAGTGTAATCACCTTACATCAAATCTCCACTCTTTTTATTTATAGTTGCCGATCTACTCCTGGTGTTAATTTTCTCCTACACTTTATTCCCCGTTGAATATTGTTGGTCCATTTGCTCTACTCTCTATTCAATGAAATTTAGAAGCTACGTCTTAAAGACGCGTCAAGAGCGCAAGCAGATGGTTTGAATATATTATTAAACTGATTACTTACTAATCGCGATTCATTATGTCGTCAGAAGAATACTTTCAACTCTAATTAACCATCAACTAAGGAAAGTTATTTTCAGTTGTAAATATTGGGAATAAAATTTCAAATTGTAAGTTAAGTACCGTTAGGCACTGCGAGTGATGGCCAAAAATTATGTGTAATGTAAAAAAAAAATGTTAGACCTTATTGTTTATCTATTAATTGGCTTTAAATATTTATTTTCTACATTTTTTTGTTTTTAAATCTCTATGATTTTCTGTTATATTTTTCCCCTTCAATGACAACAGCTTTCTTTAACTGCAAATTATTACTTATTTCCCTTTCACGTGCTTTGTTTTGAATGCGTATGCACGCGCGCGGAGCGGAAATATTGTTTAACCGAACCCCCTCTCCGATTGCTGCCTTTCGTCGTAAGAAACTATCCCACTACAGTTGAGCGTCAATGAACGAGATTGATACTTAGTCGTAAATTTCAAGGATGAGGTTTCGAATCGTAAGCTAAGCCCAATCTCTTAATGGAGAAGGGGGAAAATTGATCCCGCGCAGCCGAAGGTTCGGGCAGCATTTTTATCAGAGGCAGATTTTTTTTCCCTCTCTCTTCCCGCGGCGGAACCGAGTGACCCATTTCTGACGTCATCGCCGGGGCCGTCGCCCATTGGCCGCACCACTGACGTGTTATTTCCGTCTCTTATTCATGAGCGGCGAGTGACAAGCGGCCCATGTATGTGTTCCTCCAAAGGCCCGCAAACCGCTGACCTAGATGGCCCGCTCCGAATCTGCTCGGACCGCCACCAGTGATCTCAAATAAGGACCTGGAGAGAGGATCCAATGCTAGAAACTTGAATACGCTTGGCGATCGAGCGGGGCAGGGCTGGAGTCCAGATTTTTGAGATTATCGCCCTTGTGTCGGTGTTGTGTTTTTTGCTGCTGCTTCTGCGCCATCATGAGTCTTGGCGATAAGTTGCCGAAAAATAGCCAAATTTTAATCCTTATATAAAATAAAAAGAGAAAATGGTTTTGTTTGATGAAGTATATGTTTGCCAGACCGGTAGAGTCGATCAGTTAAAAACCGGTCGTTCGATAATTTAGGGCGAATGAGTTATTTTTAATCAATTTTCAAAGACTGCAAGTATCCTCGTAGACTCTAATGCTAAAAGCGGTAACCAAGCCTAACGAGGGGAACAGTTGGCGAGATTCCCGGGCAACACTGCTCCCCATTCAGAGCGGAGGCTATCAGCTCACCAGCAAACCTATTCATATCTACGACCGCCACCAGTACCGCTTTCTACTCGTACGGCTTACCCAGGATGCACCGGCGCTCGGAGCCCTAGTGTGCGACAGCCATGTCTCGTGACGGGCGCGTCGGTATCGTCGCCTCGCCGAGTGTTATCCCTGAAGCAGCAGACCCGAGTGTTATCCCTGCGCCCGTCGTAGCAGAGCGGGGCTGGCGGTGCGCGTGTTGTGGCTGCCGGTGAGCCCGCCGCCCGATCGGATAATCCGAGTCTTCCATTTTACTAGTCCTAGAGCCCCGGTATGTCGGAGACGCAGGGCGAGCCGGGGGGCCCCGTGCCCGTCATGGCTCCCCCGCTGCCGGATCTCAGCCACCTCACCCCCAAGGAGAGGGAAATCATCGAGAGCGTGATGGCCAGGCAAAAGCAGGAGGAGGAGAAGGAGATGGAAATTCTCAGGTAGGCTTTCTCCCTCCAAATAACTCATTTCTACACTATAAAAAATAAATGTTGTTTTCACAGTATAATACAGCTAATTTTATAGTAATTTTACTGTAAAAAACTGTGAAATTGCTAGTTTTTTAGTATAAACTGTAAAATTGCTAATTTACAGTAATAAACTGTAAAACAGCTAGTTTTAGAGTTTATTACTGTGCTTTTAGTTTTGAACTGGAACCTCTGCTGCCAGTATTATACTGTTGTTTTTACAGTATAATACAGTTAATTTTATGGTAATAAACTGTAAAATCGTTAATTTTACAGTCATAAACTGTAAAATAGCTAGTTTTACCGTTTATTACTGTGATTTTACAGATTTGACTTAAACCTCTGCTGCCAGTATTATACAGTAAAAACAACATTTTATTTTTTGCAGTGTACAATATAATAATTTTTTCTCTGTCTCTCTTCACATGCTCCGATAAAACATGAACCATTAATAATAAGTTAGTTGAAAACCTTCAAGTTATTATGAAAATAAAAGACTAACTGACTGCGACTTCCAGCACCCGTGATCAAAAATTTTGTTTCATGGAAACAAGCCAAGGACATTTCGACAGCGACAAAAAAAAAATCATTTAAAAATTATCTCTGGAAATTGGTAAAATTATATTCACAAAGAAAAATTCATATTTTATTCAAAAGACCTAGCTGCATCTCTGCAGTCCCCAATAAAATCCACTCTACTCATAGATCAAACATACAACAAATAAAAGTTATCTCCATTATCTGGGACTGAAGGTTTTATTTTATCAGTATCTTGTATGAAAAGAAAATTAAAATTATTTGAAAAGATTAATTAACTTCTCTTTAGTATATAAGCAGTGATCAAAATAGCTTATATCCAATTATGAATATTATGGTGACCCAACTAAAATATCACACAAGTAAATTCTCAATTATTTCTCTTATTGTAAAAGAAACAAAATATATTTTGCATTTATCAATAATCAGCATATAAGAGACGATTTTCTCCCATTCCTTTTAGTATACGCTACATTTGATACTGCGAAAATTTTACTAATCCAAAAATAAGGAATAATAATAACGAGATAAAAAATAACTAAAATTGTGTCTAATACCCCCTACATTACTTTTAATTAAAAACTATCTTCCATAAATAAATTAACCATTTATCTATTAGCATGATCTCGTGTCATTTAGTGAAATGTATGTATCATAAGTTCAAAAAACATGTTGATGAAATTCAAGAGGAAAGAATATTAATATGTAGCAATTAGTTTTGTTTGAATCCTCAATGCGAAACATTTTCTCTCAACATTCTCAGATGCAGTAGCTATATTATTGATGTATCAAAGAGTAACTTAATCAATCTACATTTATTAATAAGCGTTGAAAACTTTCTCTCTCAAAGTATTTACTTTTCGTATGGACGAAACGTGTTTACAAAGAAGTAAATAAAACGAGGACGAATTAAACCAAAACATCATGAAAGAAACTGTTTGTAAACTGAGTGAGAATAGTATCAATTAGCAGAGCTCTCCTGAAACCTTGTTGCAAGTTCGATCATTTTGTTTCGACCAACATTTAAAAAAACATTTTCACTTTCTTTTGTAAGTTATTTTTCTCTATATTTTATAATTTTTTTTATAGAAAAAGACAAATAAACATTATGAGGAATCACAAATTAACATCGATACAGAAGATATCTGCAAATAAGCAACTATGAATTGATAATTGTAATAGTTTTCATAGAGCCTTTTAAAGTTATTTTTATCATTCTGCTTTCAACATTTTTATTTCTCGAATTCCTTCATATTGCACTTATTCCAAAACGTGTTTCTATCTGTCTAAATAAAGTGGACTTTCAGTGCAAAATAGCCTAAGTTTCATTAATGTCCTTCAAAAAGTCAATTTATTAAACTAAATTAATAAAAATAAAACTTTTCATCCATTATAATAATTCACAATGCGTTTGATTAAAAATGTATTTAAGAAAAGTAAACAAAGAAAATCATGAAAGTAAAAGCTTTTTCGGGTCAAATTTTTCTTTCGTATTCCCTTCAAACAATTATAAATATAATAATCACAATAAGAATAATATTTTGATCACCATTTTGCTTAGATACAATTAAACTTTTTCATTCATAAAAGGTATTCGTAATTGAAAAATAAAATCCAAAATTAAATGAAAACTATTAATTCAGATTGCAAAAATTATGTGCTAATAAAAATTGGATAATATCAAACGCCACCTCTTTTTTTATAATACATATCTCTGATGTCTTTCTAAAACTATTAATATTAGCAACTGAAAAATATGACGAAATATTTTCACTGAGCAAAATAAATTTCTGCACATACTTCTTGTAAAACTATACAAAAAGTTCGATTTCTCTTAGTTAATTCTGAATCGTAAAAAAATGCTATTAAATGACGGTTCTTCAACTATAAGAAGGAGCAAAACCACAGAGCGAGGCTGCCATAATGCAGAAGTAAAAGATGTAAGAGGGATAAATATTTCTCACTTAGCTGTAATCTCATACATAATAACCGACTTAACTTTTCAGCTAAAAAAAAAACTATGTGAATTAAGTATTTCGCTAATATTTTTTCTTGGTAAAGTTACGAATATAAGAAAACATTATCTTTAAGAGTAGTAGTTTCTATAAAATTAAAAAATATCTGTAAGCTATTTTGTGGACAATTTTTTTATGGAGCAAAATAGGAAAGGACTAATACATTTACGATTCGTTTTATATGTATGCAATTGAATGTTTGTGTTTATCATATTCAAGAGCAGGAAAAGTGTTATTGATTAACAATGTTTCATTTATTAGTAGATTGTGTGAGATATCATTATTTATCTAATTCACAAATCGGTAAAGTGAAACTTTTTCTCTATTTTTTAATCAGTTTTAGAAATACATTCATGGTCTCGATTTGGTTTTTATTTGACGTAATATTTTTACTTGATGTACAGGTAACAGCTTTAAATTAGCAGATTTAAAGAAGCAATAATAAAATACATGCTAGTAATTAAAAATAAGCAAACGGGCATTTCGTTCATTTCTTCATGAGTTTTTCATATAGTTTTTATTTATAAAAAAAATACTGCTGTTTCCTTCATTAAATTTTAAAGGGGCATTTTTTCTTTCCTTAAATTCTTCCCAAATTATAAATTACAAATGCGGTTTTTGAAATGCAGTTTTAAAAATTGCTAGATGCCAGTATGCATATAAACAGTACTTTTAATCAAACCATTATTTATTTTACTTTAATATGTATTAAGAGAGAACGTATTTCAATTAAAGATAATTTATAACAAACACTTCATGAAACAATATTAATAATATCATCTTTAATGTAATCGTTTTACAATGGTGTCCAGAACGAAAGAATTTTGTTGAAATATAACTGCAGTAATTGTCAAAATGATTACGATAAAATTGATGGCAAAATATGTTTTTCTCATTCCGAACTTATTATTATAAACTTTAAAAATATTATAAAGTAATAAGTGTCATTTAAAAGCTAAATTTGTATACTAATAATGCAAATTTCTTTCAATATAATACATTCAGTACATAAACACATTCAATAAGATAATTGAATCATTTGGAAGCTATTTATATTGATAGTGTTTTAAAATTTCTACAATGTTTTGCGTTTTCAAGTATTCGTGTATACGATGTAATGCTAAATATAATGCAATAAATTTATACTTTGAAATTCATGCATCAAAACCATTGTTGTTTAAATTTTACTAACAATAAATCTGTAGTCACCCTTTCGTTCCTCTATTGTCTTTAAAGTGTATTTATTTAGTTTGGTATTCATTTTAACTTTTTATTTCTCATTAAATGTGGATAAAAATTATTTTCTGCAAATAATTAAAGGGCCTTAGCAAGCGCCCAGACTTATTTTTGCAACTATTTATTTGCTTTGCTATTGATAGCCGGAGCGAAATTGCGCCAAAAACTCAAATTCACCTGACAGTTTGTATATCGCTAAGTTATTGATTTTTGAAATATGTATACTGCAATGGTTACAAACGTTAGATTGAAAGGAGGAAAGTGAAAAGCTTTTCGCACACTGCTTCGCTCGTTATTCTGTTACGTTTACACAAATGTTTCACAAATATTTTCAGAGATTTGTCTCAAGGTGTTATTTTTTTTATTTTTAAATTTAAAATACAGAAATGATAGCTGATTGTGCTGCGAGCTATTTTGCAAATATAATTTATTTCTAACGTCTCTTTAAATTATTACAATTTAAAGCATCAAAATGCTTAAAAATTTTGTTTTTTTAATGTTTCAATGTTTTCCGCATATAAGTGGAGTTCAAAAGTTTCTTCTATTTATTTTTTATTTTTGAGGATGAGGTTAATCAAGCATGACGCATTATTTAATCCATTGAAGTTGATATAGTTAAGAAAAACAATAACGCGCACTGATAAAATTTGTTCCTGTATATTTTTAGAAATTTTACTTGCGCCTTTTTGATATTTTGTGAGAAATAAATGAGTAAGCATTTTAGCTGTATAAGTTTAAAATGCGAAGATGTTTCCTTCATTTCTTGTTTTAAAAATATTTTATCGGTGAAACTATACTTACTTAATGTGTCCCACATTAAAAATTATTTTACAACGATTATGTTTTGCATAAGGTTTAACACTTAATTACTTCCTTTCAGCATAATTTTTGTCTTGAGTCAATTATGTTTCGATTTGCCAATAGCCTAGTACATATGGTAGAAAACTCTTTTAATACCAAGCATTAAACAAATGAAGCAACTGAAAAAAAATTAATTTCCTGGCAAAACTAGACTCAAGTGTGATTTAGCAATTTAGTAATCTCTTTAAGCCTAAATTTCGAATGGGAACTTAGATACGTGCTTATCAAAAACATCGGACACTTTCAAACACAGCGAACAAAAACAATGTCATGTATTTTTTTAGTATTTAACTTTGCATCGGATTGCTGAAAAAGTTTTTTGGCATCCCATCACAGTAAAAACTCTACCAAACCCAAGTTTTGTATATTTTTTTAAGCATCCTAATTTAGGAACTTTTCCTTAGATGTTTAGATTTCTATTACGATGGATCATTTCTGTGTTTTTTCTTCCCGCATTTACAATTTAATAAGATATGATCTTGCTTGTAGAGTGCTTACCATTGTATCTTAGTTTTCATCTTAAAATGTTTGCATTTCTGATCTAACCTAATTTAGCATTCAAAATGTTCGCATTTTCATTGAGGCTTAAATTTAACCTCAAAATTGCTAGATTTCACTGCGACTTAAGTTTCATTCTAGAATTTTTCACGTCAATTTCAAAGTAATTTTGATCATAAAATGCTCATATTTTAATTGAAATTTAATTTTGACTTAAGAATATTTTCATTTATTTTGAGAAATAGTGTTGACATCAAAAGGATTATATTTTTGCTAAGAGATTAGCTTGCTCTGCACAATGTTCAAATTTTATTGGGAAGGAAATAATTAAACCGTTGTTGTTAGAATAACATATTTTTAAAAAAAGTTTTGCATTGCGTTCAGAAGCACTAATTGTCTATTTTACAAATAATAAAATACAGTATGAAATACGCTGTAAAGCTTTTGTTAGAATCACCGAAAACTATTGCTCATATTGTTTTCCTTCAAATCACAAATGATATTACAGTTTGATCACAAAAAAAAAAAAAAAGAACATCATTGCGCTTTAGAAATATCCGTATATAATAAACGAAACTAGGAAAATATTTTGTGGCTAAGTTTTGACACATTTTAGGTTTTTATAACAACGCAGTTATAGAATCTTTTTATCATAGAAAATAACGCGCGAACCACTACTTCATCTTAATTTTAAATCATCACCTCTACGAATTTTGCTAAGAGATTTCTCCCAATTACTTATATGATTTTTGAAATTGTCGAAAAATATCAATGTAAATAATTTCTGGCAACAGTTTACCTAAATCAAATGATAATATTTCAATGCAATGAAATTTTGATCAGTTACGAATACTACTCGGCATTGAACTGAACGCTTACAAACTACTGTTGCTATATTACCGTAAAACTGTTTTCACGGTAATAGCTGTAATGTGACAGGGAAGCGCTGTAATAGTTATTAATGGCGAAAGGTGGGAAAATTTATTTCCTGATTTCTATTGACGAAACATATACTCACGGACGATTTTTTACTATAAAAGAAGCAGAATATTTCAATTTTGCATTCATTTATTAGTTTATTTTAAGGAATTCAAAAGCTTTATTTTTCCTTTTCCTTACAATAAATATCTTTGAAAATATGTTGATGATTTTTCTTAAAGATTTGTTCAGTATGCTTTTAAAGCTTTATCCCTCCCCCCCCCGAAAAAAAGCGTTAATATTCTACTTTTTTCAATAATATTTTCCACTTCAAAGCAAAAATAGCAAATATAGCATGTGGCTTTTATGACGCTTTAAAAGAGACGAAATATTATAATAAAATGATAATAAACAACCATAATTTATGCATTTTTACTCTGCAACTTAAATTTTAAACAACTTAGAAAATTATCTCTCCTTCACTTTCTTTTTTTTTCTTTGGCATATCTGACGCGGAAAATCTTGGAAAAGATTAAGTTATATTTAAGTGTTAGTTTGTAGAGTAGTTTTTCCGAGTTGATTAATAGACGTATTTTATGTTTTTTGAGGCTAAAGAAAAAGACGCATAATTTTATTTTGAAAAGAAATACTGCAGTTACGGTAGGGAAAATGAGTTTAAATTTCCTTATTAAAAACGTCTGGCAGTAGCATTTAACAGAAGATTTTTTTTTTTTTGATAAAATGTGCTATGTGTTAATTATACATCAAATTTTCAAGGAAAGCATGACTTTTTTCTGCTTTATTTGACGGTTCTAGTAATAATAAGACGACAAATGCATTAAATTACTTTTTTGTAAGAAAATTTTTCTTTGCTATGCATTTACATGCTGACATCAAAACCTTAGATCCTCGAACAATTAAAATAATAGCAATAATATTAACGATTTTATCTTATGCTTATTATTTTATTCAATAGCAAATTCTTAGTGTAGCTTATAATTTCCTTTTAAATCAATTTAATACAGTGTTAGATAAATGTATATAACTCAAAACATATTTATCGGACAATGTATAGCTTTCATATGACACTCAATCCTTTTTTTTCTGAAAAAAAAACATGCATATAAAGAGCTTTCATTTCTGCCACTTCACACATCTGATGTTGATTACTAGTCCTTCATCTGGGAGATTCAATAAGTTAACTGGTGTTAAGTTTTCAATTTAACGGAAAAAAATGATTGGGGAAAATAAACTATCAACAAACTGTTAACATCGATGCATGCATAATTATTTATAAGTCGTTAAAATATCTTCAACAAGCATGAAATAGTGAAAAGCACCATTTTCTTCGTGATACATCAAGTCTTTCGGGCTGTTTGTTTACGTACAAAATTTATGTTCTTGTTTTTTTCCCTACATATAATGGTGAAGTGTGTCATACATAATATTTAACCCTTTAATGGGCCCTCTATTTCTTGTAATTTGTACTATTTACGAATATCTTTCACAAATATATTTAGTATATACTAAATTTATTTAGTAAATTCTACAATCTACTAAAGGAATTGAGTATTAAAGGTGATTACTATACATTAGGTAAAGGAGAGTACATTGGACATTTAAAACAATTGATGAAATTGGTGGTAAGTACACTTACCACGGCCTTATGAAGGGTTAATTCATTCATCCTCACAACCTTCCTTAACAGAGCTTTTAATGAAATAAGGTTTACGCAATCAAAGGCATTACCTAAGTATGTAAAAATTAAAGCAGTAAGTAACCGCCCCTAAGCAAAGGCTAAGGCAGAAACATGCAATACTCCGCCAGGTCGTTTATTCCAACCATGGACTGCAGTTTCGTGCTTATTATGCACTCATCAGTTTCACATCAGCTACCAGTTTTTGTTGGCTCTCTTTGCTTTATAAGAGGATTTTTGCCTCCAGCTCGTTTAATCCTTATACCATGCTGATGAGTGCATAATAAGCACAAAACTGCAGTCCATGGTTGGAATAAACGAGCTGGGGGTGTATTGCATATGTAAAAATTATTACATTAAAAAAGATAATAGTACAGTAAAATTAAATAAAAGGAAACTGTTTGGGAGTTTCTTCAACAAAAATATTTTCTCGGAATAAGTACACATTCTTATAAATCTTGTTCTATACTTTTGAAAATTACGCATTTAAAGAATAATTAATAATTTAACATTCTAGATAGTCTGGTTCTATTCAGGGTAACACGAGGTTCAAAACTTCAAAATTTTATGAATCTAAATTTTTTTGCGAGTAAAAAAAAAAAAAGAAAAATCTGCAAGTTTACAGGACACGATAATCAAGAATAAGTTATAACACATGAAAACAGTTTTAATAATATTGGCCAAGAGGTTCCTGCCCTAAATCGAACTGACTAACGTGGTGCACTTATTTTAGAGAACAAAGTTGAAACCTCTAAAAGCATCCTTTTTTCAGTGAAAAACCGGATTTAATTTTCTACTATTTTATCCATAACGTCATTTTCAAAATTTCTATGTTAAATGATCTTACTTGTTAGTTGCTTATATAATAAAGCAAGTTTTGAGTATTAAAAATTTTAATATGAAAAAAGAGTAAATTCTTGGACTTGTTGTACTAGTTGTAATCTATTTTATGTACACAAATTATAGATTAGGATGCTATGATCGAGCTGTGGGTGCATTTGCTTCAAATTATAGATTATTGATTGCATAGGTATGAAAATGCTTTAGTGTTTCGTGAAAGCGTCATTGTATTGTCATTCTGCACTACGGAAACATTTGCCTCTTAAACGATTACTGTAAAACGGTTTTTATGGTAGTGGCTGCTTTGTGACCAAAAAGTGTGTTTACAGATAAGCTATGATGGAAAATGAGGGAAAGACTTATTTAAGCAAAAATTTGTGAAAATGTAGTTAATCATTAAAAAATCCTTACATAAATTTATTAGTATACATTCTACTTTTGTAGATCATGTTTCTTTTCTTCTTTTTTAGGAATGTTTTTTGATTGCATGGTAAATTTGCAACTTTAAAAGAAATTATCAATGCATCTACGTGAACTAAAGGGGAAAATCGAAAGAAAAATATTAATAAATTCCAGTAATTATACTAGTTATGAAAAAAAATCTTTCGGATGTCAAGACTAAAAATGTTTAATGGGATCAAAAGACAGGGAAATGTTTCTTTTTTCGAGAATCTAGTTACACAACCAGATTTGTATTCGATTAAGTTTAAGCTGTTTATGAAACAGTATTACATATTTCTGAAGCTCAAAGACTTTGTTCCGCTTATTTCTTACTGCATATTTCTTTACTCCCTACATTTAGAAGGATTAATATTTTCTTTTAGGCCGTTTTCATCCCTTAAAGCTGACGGTTTCTTCCATCATTAAAAGAAATAGCTCCAAATTTGTCACTGACAGTATGAAAAATTGTAAGTCGCAAATCTGACTCTCGTGAAACTAATTCTCTTAGTCATAATCTGGACCAATGATTTCTCTGATCTTTAATAATATCGATATAAGCTATCATAATAGTATTCAGAAAGTTCAAATTTTTATTCTTTAGAAATGTACACACGCAATCAATATTTGCATTATTTTAAGGTAAATCAGTTGTTATTGAATTACCAACTAACTGAAAATGATAATGACTAAATAAACGTGATATAAATTACTAACTAATGAAAATGACAATATGTTTAGTATAATTACCGTAACGTGGCTCAGTAATCTTCGTTTTTAGGGGATATGGACATCTACCACAAAAATCCGCTTTTGTTGAAACATCGAATGTTGATATAAAGTAGAATGTAACCTTGAAACCTTCAGGTTAAATAACATTTTTTATATTGGTTTCTATCTCGTTTTCTCATATTTCACAAAATTATATGTACTGGATTACATTTTGTTGTAACGTAGCCATATGAATATACGGCTAAGCAAAACGATGATTTTCTGCCATGTTTCTAATTATGTTTAGTTGATATACGAGTTGTAACTTAAATTGAATTAAAACAAAATCTGTGAATGTTTACAAACACGATTACAATTATATACTCTTGTTAAAGTAGTAGTTGTTCAAGATAATTTATTACTGTAAATTTATAACTTCTATTACTATTGTTGATGCATCAAATTTTATTTGTATGTGTTAACTCAAAAAGGGCAGAATTCCTTCAGTTATGCAACTCATCACTTTAGTACATGTGTTTAGAATTTTAGTAAACTGGAGTGACTATCAAGTTTTTAATGTATGAACTTATTAGTATTTATGTACTAGTAACCTCTACTTAATTCATTTAAGCGACTAAGAAACATAATGGCTAAAAATTTATTATATTAACAGCAAACAAATATAGCATAAGTTAAAAAGCTTTTCATTTTTCATATGATTTTTGTTTTCCGCCTATAATAAGTTATTTTGTTATGTCTTATATATACGTTTTATTACATCAATAGCATTAATGTATTTCGTTTCTAAAATATTTGATAATTTAACAAATAAAAAATTTTTTAAATAATTTATACCTTTTACTGATGTTGCTTTTTCAATGTGTTAATTAGATACCATATTAAAAAAAAATTCAATGAATTATTTAGTGGCTGTTCATAAATGTCACACTTTTTTACAGTTTTTTGTCTTCCCTTCCCTGCTGTCTCCAAGTGTCACACTCCATCTTACCCCCCCCCCTTCTCACACGTCATGTAATTTTTCATTAGCATATTCATTTAACAGATGCGTGACGTCACACTTCTTGGCATCCCCTCTCTCCTCCTTGTCACAAAGTGTCTTACTTTCATAAACCCTATGTCCACCTCAAAGCGTGACGTCAATTATGAACCGCTTTTCCTTACAATTTCCTACATGCATTTAGAAAAAATTCAAAAACGCTTGTAACATAAAATCGGACAAAATCCAGTGACCCGCTAATGTGTCAGAGATCAACTAATGGCAGTTTTTTTTTTAAATCTTATTTAAAGTAATTGCGGGTCAAATATTAATTGCGGAACCAAAAAGTAATTATGTCGCTTTTGTCTTGAGCTCTATAAACTCTTGCCAAACCAAGCTAAACTTGTTTAGGTTCTATTTGAATTTTCTAGATTACATTTATAAGTTGAGAGCTATATGATCGAGAAAATTTCAGTTTTTCTAATTTCAAGTCAATTTTTAAACCACACACGTGCCCATCAGAATATTAATATAAATTCCAGTTTGATTAAAATTCACTTTATCTACAAAGGAAAGAAAAGAAAAATTCGCGGAGTATTAAGGTATAAAATTTGAATTTTTAAGAATAAACTTTTTAGAAGTAGAACAATTTATGAAATTTTAAACACGCGTACTAAGAAATATAAATCTAAAAATAATAAAAACACAAAGCGGATATATCTTCAATTTGCAAGTCTCCAAACCGTAACGTAAACTTTGAAACTTTGTCTTGCTTTAAACTAATTTTTAATCGAGAAAAAAATCAACAGTCCTGTAGATTATGCACGGTTTTGCATCCTTTTAATACTTAAAACTTTTGCAATCAATTGCAGGCACGCAAATTGAGCGAAAAGATTTTTGTTGCTATTACTTACAGTCTGTAGATTCGCTGCTTTGGCTATGTAAAGAAATACTCAGATCTTAGCAACCGTTAAAATGATCCCAACTGTTAAAATCCAGTATGTTTGAAAATATTTTTTTCTTTAATAAAAGCAACCTTTAATTTAAATATGAATGAGGATGTTAAATAAGTCAGATAAATAAATATGTGTTACACAGTTAAAATTTGAAGCATGTGTAACACATTTTGGTTAGGCTGAGAAACACCGCAACACCAAATATTAATATTGGTTAATGTTAATGAAGGCAGATACAGCACATATTCGGTGATAGATTGAATGAAAACTCCAGATTTCTGGAAAAATGTAGTTTCTGCCAAGATCTTCAAAGATACTAAACAGTAACTTAAATATTAATAAACGCAAAAAAAAATTCAAGCATTGTCATAAAACGCTTTTGAAGAAACTTAAACGCTCCCCACTTTTTTGTACAGTTTGACTTACTTAGTGAAAAAGGGTACCATATTTTTAAACTCCATAAAGGTAATACACTCAAACCTATTTTTATGCCTTCGATGTGGACCGCATTAAAAAAAAAAGCCCGTGAAAAATTGCATAAACTTCACTAGTAGTAAGGCACTATAACTCGTCAAGCACTATAACTAAAAAAAATCGCACAAATAAAAATAATCGAAAAAAAAAAGACCGAACAAAAACAGGTTTCAGTATAGTGTGTTCTCGAAAAAAATTAAAGTCGTACCTTAAAGTAATAAACTAAAACAAAAAATGTAATATGTTGGATGCAATACATGTACTATTTTTATTGAATAATGCAAACATCAACCCTTTTAGCTATTTATCATTAAAAATTTTAACCCCCCCCCCTTCCAATTGAAACAACAGACAAAATAAAACATAATATTATTTTATTAGACTTTTTTCTCAAGCAAAACGTATCTGAAACATTATAAGATAAAAATAAGTTACTTTTGTCCTACATAAACAAATATTTCTGCAATAGTGAAATAAAAAATGCTTCACATAAAAAATATTAATATAATAAGCAATTACTTACAAGCATTATCATTAAAATGCAATTCATAATATTTTGGCCGTCATCTACAGATAATTTATCAGTCTTCAATAAATCATGTCATTTCAAGAAGAGGAATTATAAATTCATGAATTCGCTCAGTTCGTGCAACAATTACCGAAGTGTTTTCAGAATGAATAACAATGGATAACTTTAATGACAAACTTTTATCACAAAATATTTTCCAGGTGAAGTGATAAGATTTTTAGAGCCAATTAAAATTTTCTGGCATGTCTTCACGAAGTCAAGCGGTTTTAATCGAAACTGAAATCATCGTAATTGAATTAAATTCGATCCATGAAATTAATTTCATTGATGAATTATGATTTTTGATTTTCTAAGCTATACAAAATCAAGATTGAGGGGTGATAAGTAAATAATAACTAAGAAAATTGAAATGGTTTTTTGGTAGTATTTTAGTGATATTCATTAGTTTTTTTTTTTTTTGAATTTTCAAATAACCCGAAAATTTCAGCACTGTGCCAAATTGGACTAAATTAAATAAAATTTATTCTGTCAGAAAATACACGCTGCCCGTTTAGTCTACATTGAATTCAGTACTACAATTATCAGGATGAGACATACCATATAAATTGCAATATTAATATTCAAAAAAAGAAAAAAAATGAAAATAGTAGATAGTTATTAGCTTCTTTACAGGAAATAAAAGTTAATTTATTTAAAATGCAATGTTTTTTAAATATGCTTTGATTAGTAATCGACAATTCATTGAAATAATGCAGTATTTTAATGCATTGTTTTTTTCACATTTGTAATGAAAGGAAGTAAATTTTGCCTTTCTCTTGTACTCCTTCTCTCTCTCTCTCCTCTTTCTTTCTCTCTCTCTCTCTGTTTTAGTTTTCCACACCTTATAAAGATATATATAATTTTGAAGCATTTACATGTTTAATTGAATGTAGTAATTGCTTCAAGAATATCTCACACAAAACGCCAGATAAAAGTATTTACTACAAGTGTCCATTTTCTTTCAGTGTTGTTTTTAAATGTATTTAAACATTTATGTACAACTTTTAAACGAACTGGTTTTAACAAAGTAGTCAACTTTAAGTGCATCTTATCTATTACACGTATTCATGAACCATTTGTTCCACACGTGGTTTATAAAATTAAAAGACGTTAAAAAAATCATTTAAAATAATAATAAATCAAAGCGAGTTTTTTTTTTTTTTTTTTTAAGGCTTTGACAAATATCTCATAATCGTGACGTTTTGCGTTTTTTTTATATTAAGTGCTTACTTATATTTTCCCCTTCTTGACCTGAAATGTTTTTGTTGAAAACTGTTCTAATAAAAGAATTAAAATACATTTATCAAATCTATATCGCTTAAAAATAGATCAAAAACTATTCCATTTCACTTTGTACAACACCCCTCGGGGAGATCTAACTCCATTTGTCATGGATAAAGTTTATTACTTATCGCAACAGAGTTATTTAGACGTTAAAAAAGTGACAAAAGGAAATAATAATTTCCTGGTGTTCCTTTTATTTACCTATTTTTATGCAATAACGTTTCAACGAATTTGCGTGCGCGACAGTCTGGATTTGTCCTTTTTTTTTCAGGAAAGGGAGAAAAAGACAATGGATAAATCTCACCTGGTGCGGGCGAGGGAGGGGGGAGGGGAGCTAACTAAATTTAATATCGGCTGGTGTGAGGGGTACTATTTTGAAAACTATTGGCGAGCTTATTTTGAGCATGCCATCTTGTCAAATGAGCGATATAGGGGATTTGGGTTTTTGGCGACAGCGAATGAAGTGGCGAGTTAAACCCAGAGGGATGAACTGATTACGATAGACCCCCCTCCTTAATTCGTTCTACTTCGCTTGCAGACGATGAAAAGCTTATATCTTGCTTATCGCTTGTAGAGCACTAGACAGTGCGGTTGTTAAAAGGAAAAGAGGACTTTTCAAGAAAATAGGTACTTGGAAATTCTAATTTCTCATTCAGTTCGAAGTTCGGACTTTTACGATTTGGCTGCAACGGGGTATGGAGAAGTAAGTGAATGCCCTGTTATTATCTTTTTGATGTTTGTATACTTTTGAAATGTCGCGCGTCAATAAAGAACTTTATCGAATTTATTTATTTAATGTATTTAAATTGTTATCGTACTTTAAATTTATTTATTTGGTTCTAATTTTAGCAGAAAGTTGCTAAAATTTCTTTAAATTGCGGATAGTAAATAATTTGAATTAGTTCGTCGATTTAAAATATGCTCTTTGGAAATTAACTTTCAATATTGTCATCAAGAAGAATCAAATAATTATTTAGAGTTTTAATTATATTCAAAAGTTTAACTGAACTTAACAAAACCAATTTATTTAAAAACGAAGCAACACGTTATGTATGCTTAAAATATCGCTCTAGTTAAAATTAACTTCAAGTTATTCAAAATATCATGTCATCATAAACGACTTTGATTCCTTTTTTAAACAAATTAAGACATCTATTTATAATGACTTATTTAATAAAGTTTATTTTTGCTTTCCTTCAAATAGCTGCTAGATAGTTTTACTAATAAATAATTTTAAAATGACATTAAATAAGGGCTCAAATATGTAAGATTAAATATTTAACAAATAGATAAACAACTAAGTTCGAAAGTATGAAACTTAAGTTCGAAAATAATTTTATGTTTAAATTATTTTTGAAATTTTTCTGCTTGAAAAGTTTTTAGCATTCCTGTTAAACTTGATCACACTGTGCAAATAAAAAAAAAAGTTCACATACTGTTTGCACACATACTTGCTTTTTTAAATATTTTTACATCATTCTTCCAATTGTTTTATAAAAAAAAGTAGTTTAATAAGCTTTAAAATGATTTTTTTGAAAAATGATGTTATCTTTCACAAGAAAGTTTTTTCTTCATGTTATTGCTATTTTATTGCTTTGTATCAATATTGATAGTTAGTATTTTTGATAATACACACCTTTAAGGTTAGTAATATTTTTTTTTTTCATATGTGTTATCTGAAAACTTTTTAACCCATTAATGCCTGACATGTTTTTCCAAAGATATTTTGTATACTGGTTACAAACAGTGTTAAATGGACAGGAAAAATAATTTGAAAAATATCACGTAAAAAATAATTTTTTTATTAAGGAAAGAAAAATAGTCCCTTAAAAGTTATGATAGACCCCAGAGAGTACATACTTTTATTACAAATTTTTTTTCTGCCTACGATATAATATTTAAAAAGGCATTTTATAAGAAAAAATAAAATCAGCAATTAACTGGGAAGCTGGGAATAACTTTGAAAACTTGGACTCTTTTCCTGAGATTGTGAACGATGTCATTTTTGATAAAAATCATATTAAAACTGCTACAGAACACACTTTACAATGGTTATGTGCTGCAATCTCTTATTAACAAATTGAAACAATACCAAGGTACTAATTGAACACTATTATTTAGTCGAAATGTTCATTTTGGGGAAATTCAGACCCTTTTTTAGACCGTCTCTAGGCATTAATGGGTTAATATTTTTTGGAAACGATCAATAAAAATATGAAGTTTTAATTAAGCATAATAATACTAATAAAGAAGACTTACGAGATTTTTTTTTCTTCAAAATTCTTATCACTAGGGAAATTATAAGTTTAAAATTTGGTACTATATAAATTAGCATTAAAAATTTTGGTAATAACTGTAAGACGTATTATTCAAAAGATGTTTGAAAGGTAAGTGAAATTAAGAAATCAAATTTTATATCTTAATTTAATTTACATTCCTACTTTGCTCTGAAAAGTACTGGAACAAGAATCTTCAAGCATAAGATATGTTTACATTTCAATCTGATTTGCAGGCGCTTTAAATATAGAATGCTCATAAATGATGAAAGTAAAAATTTGATTTATTATATATTTTTAGTGAAAAAATAAAAACATTTCTATCTGCTTCATTAAAAATAAAGAAAAAGAAAAGTCAGAAAGCCACATGAAGTATATGTACTTTAGATGCTGCATTATCCCCTTTAAATAATGTTTTCAGAAACAATGATTTAATTTTCAATAGATTATTTACTGAATTGTATATTTCATGCAATGTTAAATGTTTTTTTATACTTTCAAAACCGCACACATGCCGAAAGGAAAACCGCATTACTCATATTTTAACGGGTAGATATAAATATTAAAAGTAGTAAATATTTTGTGATACACACAATATATGTAGCATTAAAAACTTGCAAATATTTATATTGCTCGTAAATAATTGTAAGTAAGTTTACAGATTGTTAATATTTTATTAAATATAATTAATGCGAAATCAATGGATATAGATTCAGTTTCTAAAAAAAAGAGAGAAAACATTTTTGAACTGAAGACTTTTTCATCTATTGAGAATTCTGACCATTAAATGGGTATACGCATTTTTTTCTTTATCTTGAAATTTTATTATGAGATAAGAAACATCAAAATTTTCGGAAAACAATCGATAATTTCAAAGTATGATTAATAAAACATGAAAATAATAATGTAAGAAAAGCTTTTCAACAACTTTCTTCAACTTAAAAGGGAATTTGAAAAATAGTGCAAATTTTCCTCCAGTACTTCAAAGAAAAAAAATCCAGCAATGTGCCCAATCAATTCTTTTCAGAGCTGCTTCTACTTTAATCTGCAAAAGTCGATAAACAACTTTTCTCTTGGTCACCTTTCTAAGACGAAATTGAAGTTGTAGTAAGGAAAAGTGATCCGCTATAGACTCTTCCCATACAGGTAATGAAAGAATAGAAACAAAGTCCTTTGAGATGCCAAACTGGGTCTTCAAGATAAAGAAAATAAATGAAAGAAAAAAGTCAGACACCTTTTAGTCTCACAGACTTTTGACAGATTCAATAAATGAGCCGTAGAGTAAGAAAACGCGGATTGTTATATTTTGTTTAAATACTTTTTTAATCTTTTCTATGCCTATGTCGTACTGCATTTTTAGGTTTGGAAAGTAAGAGAAAAAGTATGATTAGTACGTTATCGTATATTTCATTTCAATTGAAGTAGAAGACGATAAATATACTACTCCATAGTTATTAAATAGAAACGAAATTTAAGTTGCAAAAAAAAATAAAAATAATAATGATAATCCTTTTACAAGCTTATATGTACAGGTAAAAAAGTATCAGAATCATAAAGCACTCTAAGGGTCCTGCTCCACAACAGCGGAAAACGCAACCGAAACCAAAGGCAGAAACCGAAAATCCGGGTACTTTCCATAGGAACACTATTTAATCCATTTTACGTTTCTGCTTTATTTTTCTGCTTTACGTCAATGTGGAGCAGGGCCCTATGGAAAGTACCCGGATTTTCGGTTTCTGCCTTCGGTTTCAGTCGCGTTTTACGCTGATGTGGAACAGGGCCCTAGGATCTTAAGACGGGTCTTCAAGAAAAAAAAGAACGGTAAAGCTAAATGAGAGATCTTTAGCCGTAATTCTTAGTTGATGAGTTTTTCTTTGGAATAATTATACCGGACCTTTAGTTATTGTTCTAGCATTATTTTTAAATTTTAGTCCTTGGTTGTATTTATTCTTATTTTTTTCTTCATAAATTAGAGAACCAATACAGATATTATGCAGTGATTCTTTTGATGAAAATGTTAAAGAGTTTTAGAAGGGCTTTCTACTCTAAAAATACAAGCTGTAGCGAATAGGTTTTCAGCATAAGTGAATGATCCTTACTTTCAGTTTTAATTATTGAAATATACCAGACACTTAGTCAAAATTTTACTTATAAACATGAATTTTAAAATAAAAACTACCAAATAAATACATATAATATCAAAATTAGCTTGAATAAGTAATATATCACCTGATATAAGAGTTTTCAGCGAATAAAAATATATCGTTATCATAAGCTATTGTATTAACAGAATAACTAACTAAGTATAGTTTAATTTCACAGCACTCTAAGTACTATGGGTACTTGAAATAAGGAAATAAGCATATATTAGAAGTTTCCATCTTTTGTTAAACTATCTGCGTATGGATGTTATGCTCGAAAATGAATCTCGAAAATATTTTATTGAATATGAAGTTAAGAATTCTCTAACTGGCTTAAAACTGCTTTGATGTCATAATTTATTTAGTTATTTTTGAGATATCTGTCTAAAATGAAGATTTGATATAAAATTTGAAACTTGCTTTTAAATTCTACGAATGCCACAACGCTTAAATAAAAATGTAGTTTTTACATATTTCAATATTTATAATACAAAAACTTGCCTGTGACAAGTCTTAAGAAGTTTTCAACAATGGCCAATTAATCAGAAAGTTTGGAGACTTCTGAACTATACAAAAGACATTTTGTTAAAATTTGAGCTAGAGCAACTAAACAAGATTTAGTAAAAATAGCTTATATTTCATAAAATATTAAATCTTATATTCTGGCCGTTGCGTTATTTATTTTTTTTTTTCTTATCCAGTTTCTTAACTATCTCAGAACTGCCACTGTAGGGGGTTGAAAGTCTTGAATGTTATGAGCAAACATATTTATTAATCATTCTTGAGTTTTTGAAATGTTAATAAAACCGTTACAAATTTATATATATATTTATCTCTTATAAATGAGAACATATACATAAACTGAGTATTAAAATGACATGCGGTGTTTGAAATGCACTTCAAGTTGTAGTTTTTACAGCTTAATCTCAGAACTATTTCATTTTTCAATTTGTTCGACCTATATTTGTATTAAGAAGAAAATCTTGTTTGAAACAGATGATGTTTTTGCGTGTTCTTTAAAGCCCTGAAGTTTTTGGATATATAGTCAATTATTTTTGTAGACACATGAAAATAAGAGCCCAATATCTAATGGTATGTCTTATACGTATGTCTTATACGTATTCCACGTAGTGCATTTCATCATTAGTCACAATTTCATGAGATGAGGAGCTTTCATGCATGTGGATAAAAGGCGTACATAGCGCCCCCGAAGCCCCTGCGGAGCGGGGGGGGGGGGACGCACGAGATTTGAGAGCGCACAATTCAGAAAAATAGCAGCATGATTTACAAGGGATTTTAAAAAAAATGGTTTGATAAGAGGAGTGGGGGACGCACTTACAAATCTAGCAGGGGACGTGCCTAAGTCTATGTATGCTACTGCATGTGGATATGGAATAAATCTAACTTTAGTGAGCAATTTTATTTTAGGTATGTTGGGAAATAATTTTGTACATCGCACTTAAAATTCTGATTAAATATTTCAAATCGTTTTTATTACTTGTGCATTAAATGAAGTAAATTGCATATCTACAAAAGTAATAAGAAATATTATATTTTACCGATTTCAAGTAAACACCAACATGATCTGTTGGGTATTTAGGTTAACCATGCCCCATGTTTTAGTGAGAAACTTTGAAAAATGATCTAAATTATAATAACTGTTTTGGTACGAACAGTGTGAATTAAACTAAGCAGTCTAAACATGTTGAGAAGACAGATAGAATAAGCACATTAAATTCATTCACAACTTAGCAAGCGGTACAGTTATATTAATATATATTTTAACGAATATAATGTAGTTTTAATCAGTAATGGTTAAAAATAGCCTTAGTTGAGTGATGTCTACTATTTTAATGAGGAAAACCGGCAAATTAGCTATCGAAGTCAATGTCTGAAGAACTGTAAACAAATGCGCAATAACAATGCCATCAATTACTGGAACGCAACTAATTAGACACAGAGAGAAAAAAAAAGGAAAACATTCTGATGTTAGAACAGTTGAAGTAATTTGACACATTCCAATAACGGAAGCTTCTCACTTGGTAAACTAATGTTTCAATATAATTGCGTGTCATAAAGGTAACACGTTCGGCGAATCATATTATGTTACGTTAAAAATTGTAATTGTTAAGACCAAATATTTTGTGAGAGATAAGATATTTTTGTTGAAAACGATAAAAACCTATCTAAACAAATATAATAAAAAACTAGCTATCATACAATATTGAAAAAAATATGAACATCACAGCATTGAGTAGAATCGAATAAAGTGACTTCGAGAAAATAATTCTATCAAACTTCAGAAAGATTTTTTGAAACTAAAATAATAATAATAATAATAATTCGAGAAAAGATGCAGAAGAAAGTATTAGTGACGAATAAAACAGGCAAGTGTTCTGCATAAAGCCATTTTTATAACAACACTAGACTAATAAGGTCTCTTATCGATTTTGTTACTGATAAAAGTAAGTATTTAAAAATATTTTAATTTATAAGTTTTAGCTTTACATTAACTTTTGGGTTGAGAAAGAAACTATTTTAATAACTTAAACTTATTACTCGACCTTATTTAGTGAATTGTCTGGATAGTGTTCTCATTTTCTTAGAATCCGTAAAAATTTAGACCCCAATAGTGCTGTGATAATTATAAGGAACTATTATGCGAAAAAATACAAGTTTGCACTTAGAGAGTTTTTGCCATAACTGTCAATATGAGGAAGTCGTTGCATAAACAGTCGAGTTTTGATAACTCGGATACCAAGGGACTAGCTAAAAGCTTCGAGTTATTGGTAGTTTGAGTTATAAGGAATTCCTTCAGTCTTCTCAAGAGTTTGGGACTCGATGAAGACTTTGAGATAATGGAATATTCGAATCATAAGGCTTCAAGCTATCGAGATTCCATTGTATTTTGTGTAAATTGTCGAATGTGAAAGTGAAAAAAATAAATTTAAGAAATTATCGTGCAAAGAAAATTTGTATATGTGTGGGGTGGGGTAGGGTGGGGTGAGAAAATACACTTCTGGGCCATTCCAAGGAAAACTGGCCCTTTTATCCCGTGGGTGACATTTAATATATTTCATTCAAATAATATTTGGCAAACGTAATGAAAATGAAAAATTTTGTCACTTAAGGTGTACGTATATAATTGTTTTTTCCTAATTTTTCACTTTAAAAATCCTGTTTTTTCACAGTAAGTCACTGGGCAATGTTTAATACGATTTCAGCATAAAAATGAAAAATTATTAAATAGTAATTAACTAATTTAGATGCAATGAGCATATTAGAACATCTTTCGAAACACGATATGTTAAAACATAAGTTGTCCACACAAATAATTTTTGTCATAAAACATTTCTCATATTATTCTTCATGTTGTTTGCTTCAATAAAGATGATTGAGAAAATACTCCTTCTAATGATTTTTTTTACTGCGGAAAGACAAAAAATCAAGATTGTCCCCACAATTTTGATTTTTAAAAACCCACTAAAAATTTACTTTCCAACTAATAGCTTTGATTGAGGCAGATAATCTTTATCGCACTCGAATGGATTCTAATGGCATGAAAATAATTGTGAAAGAACAATCCCTGTTGGTAAAGCGTGGTTTTAAGAAAGCAATATGCGGGAAAAAAGCGATTCTTCAGAAATTGCGTTTAAAGTTTTAGAAACCTGTTGTCAGCAATGACAGCACCCTCAAGAAAAATCATTATAACTCGAGAAATATTCTAGAAATTGACATCATATTTGTATCATTTTAAAGGTAGCAGATCGGAGAGTATTTTGAGGCAATAAAAAAACATTGATACTTTGGTCAATTTTTTTCGGGATTTCAAGTGTGTTTGTACATAAACCTTAAGAAATCACCAACGTATGAGTTATTTCTTAAGCAGAAAGTTTTATCATTATATTCTGAGACTATTATTGTAAATGAATTATCTGTCACGTGAAAGAGACAACAAGGTTGCTTTTCTGTGAAATGTTTATCTACTGATATCGAAATGTAACTATAAAAATGCAAGTGACACGCTAAAATTTGATTTAAGTAGCTATTTCAAGACTTCTCTGAATTTACGGAAGAAGTCTTTACACATTCTGCTTCTACATACATGATTAAACGCAAGCAATGGATGTCTAAGCTCTAAAAAAGCATTTCACTAAAATAGCTCAAGCTAGAAATCACAGCTAAGCAAAACTTAAGTTTATCATAAGAAAAAAAATGCTACTTGATTCACCTAAACGAAACTGGAAAATCATAAAAAGGTGTATCAGAAAACTTTAATTGATTCAGCAGGTTCACAAAGAGAATGAATTTAAAAAAAAAACTTATTTTGGGAGAAATTAAAAAAGCTGTTTACTTACATTAATTTTTCTTACCCAAACTTTTATTTTACCTTTCCTGTACCTTCTGTAATAAAAGTTCAGAAAATATGCTTGACAGTAAAGTAGTAAACTCTTTTCATTTCTTCTCAAACACATAATCATTCACTTTTTTTCAACATTGATTTAAAGTATAATGGCATTTATAACTTGTTTTATAGCGGTTGACTTGATTTATATAAAACGTCTTGTGAATAAGCTGTTCTTGGTATAAAACGCTTCTTAAAGAAAAAATAAAAACTAGTTTCAAACAGAACAGTCTAGATGAAATGATGTTATTTTTTAACGTAACTTTAATTTTCTTAAGAGCTTTAACTCAATATATCGTCACCACAGAGAAACAGTATGACATCTACTAGAAATGAGTTAGATATTTCACTGCTATTCTGAGGCGATTATCTGACTTATTTTTAAAGTTAGAAACAAATTGCGAATTAACAAGAAGGAAAATATTAGTAAACAAAGCTAGATTCATTTCTTGAAATCATTAAACAGTTTCCGTAGTACTTTTCAAAATCAAAAGAACCTTTCGCAGAACTCATATATTATTTTCTAATTACTCGTTTATCGTCGCTCTTCTATACATGCAATAAATAATAAAATGAATATATAAACCTTAAATTAAACTAATAAATAAAAACGTAAAAGTGAACAAAAAGCGAAGTTTTAAAGTTAAGGAAAGAAAGTACCTCACAGGTAATTTTCCGTAAAAAATGCTTCATTTATAAACAATTATTCGAAGCATTTAAAGCAGAGAGAGAGAAAATTTGGAATAAAATAATACCTTGAGGATGATTTTTAAAGATCACAGTTCGTCTTTCAATCCAGAAAACAAAGCAAAATATAATTAAGTTCAGAATTTCAGAAAAAGTCAACCTTATAAAAACACAATACTAGCTATTTTCGAAGAAAACTATTCAGTTCAAAACAATACTTTATTGCCCTTAAAATAATTAGGGATAAAATTATACGTAAGGGTTTAAGGTCCCATCTAATTGAATTCCCAGATTTGACGCCAAGATAAAAATATTAGAAAGTTCTAACTCTTTGAGCTTTCTTCGGTGATAAAAGGAAGGATGCAAAGTGGCTTATAAGCAAAGGCCGTTATACCATCGATTACCCCATCCACTGACGTCATTACTAGCAGTTTATTTTCCAGCTTCAGAATGAAAAGGATTCCACGTTTTTACTATGAAGGGTTGATTGCGAGCTCTTTGAACAAAAGCGTCATGGCGATTGTGAAGTATATTTCTTAAACTAATTTCTTCGCTAAAGGGTTGAGTTATTTAAGGAAAATTATTTATCGATTCAAAACGTATGTATACATATTAGTGCGTTTACGTTCATATAATTTTACTTTGAAAAACGAATGTTTTTTAACTATCTCTTAACAATTTATCAGATTAAATTTATTTAAAGCAGTATGAAATAAATGCATTGTGTGATAGTTAACCGCTTCCCTTACAATTTTTTTTTTTTTTTGAAAAAAAATTCGAAAAAAAAATCACTTTTTTTTTTTTAATTTGATTTTTAAATACAAGGAAATGAAACAAACAAAATGTGTAGGTTTTAAGTTGAATTTTTAATCTTTTATTGGTGTAAAATAATTTCGTTTGACCCGAGTTTTCTCGGGATAATAATTACCTGTAACTCATACAAGCCCGAGATAACTCGGGATATTCCGACAAGCTATTAATTTCGGTATATTTTGTCTAAATCGATCCGCTTTTGTAATTTTTACTTGCATTTACAATAACAGAGTCTTTGTCTCCGAGGAAGAAGTTTTGCTTCGAATGTTGGAGGTATTGGGTTAGATTCCCACCAGAGCCCTGGGTGGTATTTTCACCATTTGTGCTGTAACTCTCTCCTTTTTTATCTTGTATGCTAATGTTTTTATTAATATTCCCTCTCGAGGAGATGGCCCTTCATATCTTCATATTGAGTAATAATTACGATACAACAACAGCAGCAACATATCAAGAAGAGCATTAAATTGCAATTTTTTATGTTGCTTTATATGTACTAAGAAATGAGTCTAAGTTTCATTCGACTCAAATTTAATCAGTTTTTATTTTTTTAGTACAAATAGATTAAATATAAAAACTTAACGTATTCTTCAATATCAGAAAATTTAAGAGCAACATTTTTGCATTCTGCTCAAAAGTATAAAGCACTAAGTTTAACTCATGATAGTTAACAAGATAGACGATAAAAAACAGCACTTACTATACTTCGTTCACGCAAAAGATAGACCGAAAGTGAACAAACAGGTTGCCAAAAGGTTTGCCACTATGGTTCGAGAAACTATATCGGCTTAACAATGATGACACAATCGTTATTGAATCGGTAGGTAGAGAAGTGCATAGCATATATTAATGCATTTTGTGTGCAACAATACTGGATTGTGACAATCGTATACGATTAATCGTTGTCGTATCGGTAAGTGGAAAATCACGCTTAGATTATAGCGTTCTTTTATTGATGGTTTTTGTCTAGTAACTCAATCTTTTAAAATTATCTAATCATACCGCGTGATTCCAGTTATGATTTACTGTAGCAGTGAGAATAAAAACCTTAATTAACATTAGGTTGCATGTGTACAGCGAGCCATTTTTATTACCAGTTAGATTGCCTATAGTAATGTCTACTTGTGAGGAAAAACAGCTTCTAGAGAGAAGTTGGTTCAAACATATTAATGTAACTTTTGGTAATTATACACACTTTAAGCTAATCTGTCGCTCCTACTTCTACAGCATTTGTAATTTTAATCACCTTCCTCTGCCAATAGGTTTACTTACTATTTTAACTTCTTGAATGCTGGTTTTTTAATCCAAAGTTACAACTTTTACATAAAGACAAGCTTGCACGTATTGTACTTGGCTTTCAATAATTGAAGAGAAAAAGAAATGAATCGCACACAATTTAAAATAAAAAAAAATCACTAACCAAATATAAAATAGTTACTTACTAAAAAAATAAATAGAAACACGATTTCAGTAACAAAATAGCAAATAATTAAAAGATCTTATAAATAAATGATGAGTAATTTAACAAACATACAGGGTGTCCACTCCAATCGTGGACCAATAGCTAATTTCTAAACCGTTAGAGATAAGCATATAGTTTATTTAGGAAAAAATCTCCAAATTATGAACGGAATTTTGGGTCTATTCAATGTTTTTCAAAAAATCAAATTTTGAAAGAGTTACGAAATTTAAACTTTTATACAGCCCCCTAGTCCTATCAATCATGTTTAGTAAAACATTCTTGACACTGTAACGTTCAAAACTAAAAAAAATCACTCTTCTACCACAAAAATTGACCGAGTTATGACGTTTTGAAAAATCAAGATTTTGAAGGATTTCGCATACGGTCCCTTGAGCGATCTCTCGATGACGTCATGAAATAATGCAAAATCTTGATTTTTCAAAACGTCATAACTCGGTCAATTTTTGTGGTAGAAGAGTGATTTTTTTTAGTTTTAAACGTTACAGTGTCAAGAATGTTTTACTAAATATGATTGATAGGACTGGGGGACTGTATAAAAATTTAAATTTCGTAACTCTTTCAAAATTTGATTTTTTGAAAAACATTGAATAGACCCAAAATTCCTTTCATAATTTGGAGATTTTTTCCTAAATAAACGATATGCTTATCTCTAACGGTTTAGAAATTAGCTATTGGTCCACGATTGGAGTGGACACCCTGTATATGAAATATTATGGAATATTCGAAAAGAAGAAAACCACGTTGATCATAGTCATAAGACCACTTTCATAAAAGCATAAACCCTTAGAGCAAAAACAAGCAGTGCCCGAATAACACGTAATTAAACATTGAAAAAAATCTCAAATTAGCATATTTCAGGTTTAAAAAAAATCTGTGTGATGCCACTTCAAAAATTAAACTTTTAAAACTGTTAAAAAATGGAGCGATTAATTCTTAAAACTGAAGTACACGGGTTCAGAGTGCAATACGGTCATGATACTTTTATGAGAGGTCTATAGGTTTCCATCTATGTTTGTTTCCTTTTTTTTCTTTTTTTAAAGAAAAAATGTATATTATAAAATTGTTAAAAGCATATTTTTCACACTAAAAAGTTTTTTTCATTATCAAAAATATTTTCAAAGAAAATTCCCAAGTAAAATACCTCCCTGAGCCTCCAGAAAATAGTGTAAACGAGAGAAAGAGAGCGTTATTTCATATATTTGTTTTCATTTCATGGTTTTTAGTATGACTGAAATAACAGCCTAATTCAGATGTATAACTCCACAATAAATTGTGCAATAGTTAAATATTTGGAAGATTATAAAAATTCAATATCGTTTAAAGTCTATTATACTCTCTTAAATTTTGAGATTTCAATTGCATGTCTTTAAATATCTATATAGCAGATTACTTGACTTTTTAAGTACTACTTCAATACAATTTTTAATTTATGGTTTTTGTTTTTTCATCGTCTGATCCATATACTCATTCCTAAAAAAGCGTGTAATGATTTCAGTTAAAAATCACTAGTTATACGTAATTAAGTTCATTAAAAATATTATTAACAATCAAACGGATAGGTAAATTAATGAAATAAACCCCACTGTTTATACTACTAATTAGCTTATTAACGGACCAATTCGCTCAACAAGGATGCTTTTCAAAACTCGATAACTCTATATTAGTTTTCTGATAGTCAAACTAAGGATTGGCAGGAAGAACGAGTAAGAACCTGATCAAGCGAAGAACTTGAGATCTAGGACAAACTGGATTTGATGAGGGAGGCATTCAGCAGCTATTATCACGTCATTTCATCTGTGAATAGATTTTATTTAAGTCAGATTAATAGGAAGTTTGCCCAAATAAACACAGACGTTTAAAGATGATGTATTATAATTCATTTATATAGATAATTGCTTCGTTTCCGTCGCATAGGATGGCCGGGTTTGTTTACGCAGCCACCCGCGCGAATCATCCTATCGTTCATATGCAGGTATCACACACGAATAGTCATAATTGAGAGCAAGAAATTGATTAATGATGATGACTAAATTCGGATTGCAGAGTTAAGACGGACTGTTTTTAGATTAAATTTCGTTGGAGATTATCTGGTGGAATGGATGCCCAGTATTGTGCGTAGTAAAAGGATGAGCAACTGAGGCACCTTATGGCAACCCTAGAGTTTATCTGGAATTGATAGCGTTGAAGTGGCATTTGGCTAGATTGAGAAAACTCATTAACTAGACATTAATCTTTCATATAAATATTAATCTTTGACATGACCTGAGGGGGCGTTAATACGCTGAGTGTTTCCATATTTTTAATTTCTCATCGCGTTATATTAAAAAAAAAATTTCTAATATGTTTAGTCCAGAAAATATTCGCATCTTTACTTAAATTTCTAAAGAAAAATTCGAATCTGAAAAAGAAGCAAAACGCAAAGGCGCATTTTTCCTTATGCATTATACACATGGAAATTAGGGCAGCTATTGGCGTGGTTCTTAGTGAATGAAGTTACTAAGATTGTTTACACACGTATCATTTCGCATTTTTTCACAAAAAAGTAGCATAAAAATGTAATTATCTAGATAAAAACTGGCAAACATTATTTTTATTTTTGTAGTTGATACTCGGTGAAAATTATGCACCACTTTCAGGAACCCATACCTTTGAATCAGCACTCTATTTATCTATCACTTTGATTTGCATTTGAACTATGCTGCTGCACATCCATATTTAATTTTGTTTAGCATGAGCAAAAGTGTAGATAACAAATAAAAAAATATTGGACTTCTAAATTAACTAAGTTCAAACATTCACGCTAACATAATTTCTAATACGGAAATATTTTTAGGTAAGATGTGCAATTTAACAAACTAATCGCAAAGCATATGTGAAAACAAAGTCATTAAACGTATCTTATTACATTGTCTTAAAAAAATCCCATTATTTTAGAATAAATTATCTCTTTCTTTTAAAATATCAACTATGCATAGGTGGAGGTAAATTATTCTAAATGAAAAATATTTTGTTAAGTGTACAAGATATTTATCAATTGGATAAATACTCGTTTTGTAACAACGAAAACTTTATAATACATATTTTTAAAAATATATAATGTTTTAAAGTATAAAGCACGATTTACTTTGTTATGCAAGAGAAATAATGTAAGGAAAAGATTAAACCGTGAAAGAAAATATATATTTTAAGATTTATGCAAACTTTAACGGGAGATATGAAATTTGGTTTGTCTTGACAGGAATATATCAGTCTGATAAGATTACCCTCACTTCGAGTGCGTCTAAATATGCGACAAAATGAATTAGGGTGTTGTCTATTCACGCACAACTACGTGAGAGGCATCCAAACTGTCTAAAGGCAATGCCTTCAAATAAAACATGTGTGTCGCAAAAAAAGGAAAAAAAAGTCCTTTCAAACTAATTTATTTATTTATTTTTTTTTAAGTTTTCTTGCACTTTCATTCTTAATTTATAATAAGCAAACAAGGAAATTGTTTTCCACTTTTCATCATTTATATGTTATAAGTATCGCAAGTTATTGGTTTTAGGTGTGATTATACAATTGAGCCCGTTTATTAGAGAATCGGTTAAAAACACATCCCGCAAAATATAATACTTTTTCAATGTACCAAACCGTTGTAATGTATTACTTTGATCCCGGATAATGGAATATCCCGCTTGTTAGAATATTTTTCGTGGAAAAATGGCTATTCCATTAAACGGGCTCGACTAGATAAGTATATTTTTACTCATCATTAAATTGTTTTTTCTTGAAATGCAGGTTGATAGAACTTGTTGCCCACCATTGAAAAGTGAGGTAATATGCAGGTTTGTTGTCTAAGCCGCCGCATATGTCTATTGTACGAATGAAGGAAAACGTAGAGCAATATTGAAATATCACATCATTGTAGTAGATAACAAAAGGCAAGTGTTTCGAAACTGACGTGATTTTTTGATAACTTCTACGTAGAAGCCCTTATTAATTTCATAATGAATGATTACTTTTGGGTAACTTAATGATTCAGTCATGATCCGTGTAACTATTTTTAGATAATAGTCTCACTCAGTTTGTTTCATTTTTTTAAAAAAATTCTTGGCTAATAAAGTTTGAAGATTGCTGCATGAATTTCTCGTGCAGCTCTTAGGACTTGCGAAGTATTTAGGGAAATCGTTCACGGTAGAATTAAAGCAATACGCACTATATGTTATAGATTATTCATTTTAATAATCTGGTAGGATATTTTTCCAGGCTTCAAAAGCAGAAAATTGACTGCAAAATGTGTAAAATTGAGATAGTTATTTTAACAATATAAGAATTTTGGTAAAAAAATTTACCGTTTTGAATTTTTTTTATTGAAGTCGAGTGGCACATATAGGATTAATGAAATTCTACACAACTTTTTTTTTAAATTCAATTACATATACTGAGTGCCATTCATGTAGTTAATGCAATGTAATTTATTTCGAACAAATACGAGTTAAAATTTACTAAAAGTGTAGTTATAGGGTGACTTAAATCTTCTTAGGATTTTTGTCTTAAAATTGAGTTTTAAAAACATCTAATCCGCACTGCGGAGATTCATTTTGCATCAAAGCAGTCGAAAAATTAGTTATCTATACAAACCATGAAGTGAGTTAACGTTGGGTAATAGAGTGAAACGGGTATTTCAAATTGCTCCAGACACAAACAATTAACCTTCCTAGCGGAAATATGAAAATGCATTAAAAATGCATTAAATTCGTCATCTTGTTTGGCTCATAAACAAACTGCATCATTTTGAAATTGGAATTTACAGCTTTTACAACTTCCTTTAAGAACTGGAATTCGATATTAATGCATCAGCAACATTAATGTTTTTCTACTTTGACAATTTTTGTAGCATTTTTTTGCATTAGCATTTTGGAAAATTAAGGAGAAAAGCTTGAATGTTCTTTTCCTGGCTTTTATGTCTAACTTAAAAATTAATGCAATAAAATGTTGAAAAACATTTTAGGAAAATTGTATTTTACAAAACCTACCCGTTTAGTGCTTATTTAAGTCTCACGTTTGCAGTAAAAACTGAAGTTTTTTGTATTTTTTGAATGTTTCATCGATGTATAAACACATTTCTCTCACATAACCTAAATGAATGTTGGACATAAATTTACGTTTTTAAATTTATAACGGTAAAAAGAAATAAAACGGTTTATATGTCATTTTAAAGCCGGTGAACTTAATTATTTTTCTAAATTTATTTTAAGAAGCAAGTAGATGAATGAAAAATACAAAACATGCAAATAATCATATAACTCAGACTCATTACCTTCAGTATTATGTTAACCATTTGATATTTTTCAAGCACTTCAAAAAAAATATATTTTAGGTTTTCAACGTTATCTGCAACTATTTTTGTTTTTACTCAAGATGGTAAACAGTAAGTCTGCATCAAAATAAACATTAGCCAATTAGGTGTAAAAAATGTTGTTTACGTGAAAACTGTTTGATCAGAGAAAATTAATAAATGCGTTCAAGCTTAGAAATCGGTTTCTTTTCCAATACCACATGACCAGCTTCTTTCTAAGCAGCAATAAATTTGTTTGAACTAATTTTGCATCTTTTATTTTGATTTGACTTTTGAACCCCAATAGTACTTCATAAATGCTTATAAATAAAAACATTGTAAAAATAGGTAAATGGACAAACTGAGCTGAAATAAATTTTGAGCTAAGCATCGTATTTTAGAGCCGAAATTTTATTCGAATAAAATAGCACTTTTTAGGACCAATTTTTGCCTTGAAGTCGACATTGAAGGAAGTTGAAATCATGGAGAAATAAACAGAAAAAATAAAAGACATAAAAAGCAATTCTTCAAAACTAGACCGCAATCTGATACGAAAACTTTGATTTGTCAGAAACGAATTCATTTTTGAGAACCAACCTAAAATTTCCAGTAACAGAAGGAAAACTATACAGCAAACATTTTAAAATGCTGAGTTAAAAGAGCACTGCTCAATAACATATATTGCGCATGAAAACTGCGTAGTTTTTACCGACGCATAAAGGAGAGAAATTTCCTCCAAATCTGTCTGGGACCGTTTTGATTGTACTCCCAAACCCCGACACATCTAAGTTTTCCTTCTATTTTCGTCACAACTGAAAATTGCAACATGTTATTTTAGATCTGGTTACATTTCTCGCTCTGCCATGTCTCGAAAATATTCACACTTCCAAAGAAATGCCTGAGGGATTGTTTTTATAATTTGGAAAGAATATCTGAGCATCTTTTTTCTCTCTTTAATTCATTAACAGTATTGCGATGGAAATAAAAGCCAGGAGAAAAAAAAAGAAAGATGCAACTAAGAATGAAACTCGGTGGCTGTTCGCTCGATAAAACGCTATTCATGTAGGTGTATTCAAAAGTGAACTTTAGAAGGCAAAGACGATGACATTTTGTCTTATTCTGCCCATCGAAAGCTAGCCTCATCTATAAGTGTCACTTAAAATGTTATAGCTACTCCTTCTCTGGAGAATTTACTTGTAAAAGCTGTGGGAAAAGCAACTCTTTAGTGATTAATGCTTTAGTTCCGTTACCATCTAACACTGCGGTTCTTTTTTTATCTTGTTCTCTCTCTCTTTCTCCTCGGTAATTTCTTTTTTTTTATTCTCGCTGACCGAACAATTATAAGCCAATGGCGTTTTTTCTCCTTCTTTTGTTTTTTCTCGAAGAAACTGGGAGAGCTACATTTAACTTGCAGAAATCGGTAATTGTAGTAACGATCGATAAGAGTTTTTTTATTACTATTATTATCACCGGAGGGATTTCATGGGCAACTATGATAGGGGTTTAAACTTCTATACCGTAGGTGATTCTTTTCTTTGGATAGCGGTATTTTTAAACGGATTTAAGGAAAATGTTTAGTAAAAATAATTATGATTTTGGGATCACGGCAAGAGTTTTAAGCTCGTATTTTTGAATAGCTGTATTTTTAAATGGATCAAAGGAGCACGTTTAATAAAAATATTTTTTTAATTTTATTTTTTATATTTTAAAGGAGCATGCTTGATAAAATGTGTTTTTATTTTATTTTCTGTATTTTTGAATGGATTAAAGGATTTTGTTTAATACATATGTATTTTTTAATTTTAAATGGCAGTTTGCACTTGAAGCATTGCTAGGTAGATTTTAAAAAATCTGAGTTTTTATAATGATGCCTGTTATACACTGAAGTGACAAAAGTCATGGGATACCTCTTAATATCGTGTCGGCCCTCCTTTTGCCCGGCGAAGTGCAACAACTCGACGTGGCATGTGGACTCAACAAGTCGTTGGAAGTCTTCTGCAGGAATATTGAGCCATGCTGTCTCGATAGACGTCCATAATTGTGAAAGCGTTGATGGGGCAGGATTTTGGGCACGAACAGACCTCTCGATGGTGTCCCATAAATGCTCAATGGGATTCATGTCGGGCGATCTAGGTGGCCAAATCATTCGTTGGAATTGTCCAGAATTTTCTTCAAACCAATTGCGAACAGTTGTGGCCCGGTGACATGGCGCATTGTCATCCATAAAAATCCCATCGTTGTTTGGGTACATGAAGTCCATGAATGGCTGCAAGTGATCTCCAAGTAGCTGCACATAAGCATTTCCAGTCAATGTTCGGTCCAGTCGCACTAGAGGACCAAGTCCATGCCATGAAAAAACAGCCCACACCATTACGGAGCCACCACCAGCTTGAACAGTGCCTTGCTGACAGTTTGGGTCCATGGCTTCGTGGGGTCTGCGCCACACTCGAACCCTACCATCGGCTCTTACCAGCTGAAATCGTGACTCATCGGACCAGGCCACGGTTTTCCATTCATCTAGGGACCAACCGATATGCTCACGTGCCCACGAGAGTCGCTGCAAGCGATGTCGTTCTGTCAGTAAAGGCACTAGAGTCGGTCTTCTGCTGGAATAGCCCAAGAAATCCAAATTTCTCCGCACAGTTCTAGCAGACACGTCCATTGTACGTCCCACATTGATTTCTACGGTGATTTGACGCAGTGTTGCTTGTCTGTTAGAATTTACGACTCTTTGCAGACGTCGCCGGTCTCGATCTTTAAGTGCAGGCGGTCGACCACTGCGCTGTCCATGGTGGGATGTTATGCCTGAAATTTCATACTCTCGGCACACTCTTGACACAGTGGATCTGGGAATGTTGAATTCTCTAACGATTTCCGAAATGGCATGACCCATGCGTCTAGCTCCAACTAACATTCCGCGTTCAAAGTCTGTTAATTCACGTCGTGCGGTCATCATCACGTTAAAACCTCTTCACATGAATAACTTGAACAGAAATGAAAGCTCTGTAAAAGCACTGCGCATTTATACCTGTTCTATGCGATGCTACTGCCATCTGAAAATTTGCATATTGCTATCCCATGACTTTTGTCACTTCAGTGTATATCTAAGTGGTATCCGAACAAAGGATAAAATGATTTTGATTCTCGAAGAGCTCGGCTATTATGACAAAGGATTAATTAGTACGAATATTTAATCAATAAACTTTTCGAGGGATTTTGGCCGAAATTGATTTAAAATATGAATCTGAGAGATCATTTAGAGAAAATATTTAGGATTTTGGAACCCTAGTAATTATTTTCCTCTTATTTATTTATTTATTTTGAAAATGGGCCATTCTAGAATTAAGAGTAATGTTATTGCAACTTTTGAACGCAGATAAGGGTATAAATGAGAGGACAATTAATTAGCTAAGATATTAATAAAAACAACTTTAACTTTGTAACGTAGCATGATCGCCTCATTTATCATCAAGCATGCTGATACGAAATATTGTGCAAATTATTAATTATTTTCAAAACACAATTAGCATGACAATTACTAGATAAAAGTTGCTTATTACAAAACTTTCTCAGGAGTTTAAGTTAAAAATTTCATCTTACACTTATTTATTCTTCAGAGCAAGAATACAGCAGTATAAAATAAAATAATTGCTAAAGTTATTTTTATTTCAAGCTGGTTCATCACAACTATAAAACGTATGCAAAACTTTTTTTTTCCCTCTTTCTCTCCCTGTCTCTTTTTCGTTTGTTTATTTTTTCCTTTTCTTATTTTCATTCATTTTGTTCTAGTATACAACCAATGCAGAGATGACTATCAACAATTTATGAAACTTATGTTTTTAATTACAATATTTTCCAGAAGTTTTGACAAAGTTTCCTTTAAGGAATTTAAATGTTTTTTGAAAGGTTCTTTAAGTGAAAATTGGCTCAAAAAAGAGTTAATAGCAAGTGTTTGAAAATATTTTGTTACATGAAAATCAGAAAGAAAATAAAAAGTCTGAGATTAAACGAACCAATGCTTTCCGAACAAATGTTAGTAGACAAATAAAATTCTAGTGTAAATTAATGTAACACAAAGTGTAAGTTTTCTCCATAAGCCAACAAGAGAAATAAAGTTATTACAGATATAATGAATAAAAATTATTTAAAAATTGCTCATTTAAAACGACATTCTCATTATTTAATAAATTGATAACCTCACTATATAATTAAGTAAATATTCTATTGTAGGAAATTATTTTCTCCCATTCGTGATTCACTACTTATCTTAATCGATATCTCCTTTTATAAATGCTTGCAACATTTGCTATAAATGTAAGTATTCAAGTAATAGACAATTTCTACCTTAATATAAAATTTTGTATTTTTAGACCTTGTTTAGCAAGTTATCGTTCAAAATATGAAGTAGATTTTTAGGAACAGTTTCCATATTGCCACTTTCTTCCCAAAAAGCAGCTTTGTTCCTAGGCAGAAAAAGTTTTGAAATTTCGCTCCAAATTGTGTCTTTTTGGTTTTTAATTGCAAAATGCTTTTTTTTTTGTACTTGTATCACTTTTTTCTCTTTTTCTGAAAGTTCCATTTTAATTTTCATAAATGTATTTTAAGTTGCCCCGCGGAGCGATTATTCATTCATTTATTAAATAACTTATATATTCATATACTGGCTAATTTATTCACATTCAATCATTTATTTATTCACTTATTTATTCATTGATTCGCTTATCATGAATAATTCATGACAACATAAGTAATTCGTGAAATATTTATTCACTCTTTTATTTACTCAATAACTAATGATTAATTAACTCCTTTCTGTGTTGTTTCATTCATACATTTATTCATTTATTCACTTATTCATGAGAAGAAAAATATTTTTAATAATCAAATAAAAGTAGTGCATTAGAAAAGTATTTCAATTTTCACTTTCCCCATGGATGGCGCAATTCGATAATTTTCCATTTTTATTTGACGGTACAAGTTTACTGCCAAAATGAACAGTAACATTTCAATACAAGTTTCATTTTTAAATACGTGCCCTACAATCCCTAATTAAAAGTATACTCCTGTGTTTTTTTAAAGTTATTTGCAGATTATGTTTTTAAGAGCAAGAATCTGAGAAACTGTCACGCCTAGCATTATGAGGTGATTCATGACCTCTCAGATTTTCTCCCAAAAATTACCAAATGTTTATTATCTTATTAAAAGACCAAATCCAGAATGTTTTGCTCTAAAGTTGAGTTGTTTAGTTTTTATGGACCCCTAAAGATGAAGGTGCGGCATCAAAAATTAAGCGGAGTTTCAAGACATGGAAGTTACCGTGAGCCAAAACTCTTATCAGGAACTGTTTAACTCCAATTTTCTTTTTGTATATGGAATATAGAAGGTTGAAACTTTACGAAATGAATGTTAAATTTGTGGTAAGTTGTTGCCGTAAGGTCAGTGAAGGCCCTCAAAACAAGGCATTTTTGACGTTTTTAAGCTTTTTTGAGGTCCAAAAACAGCTTGTACATTTCAGTTGGCACGGCAAAAGTAGTGTCATTTGAAAGACCAGTGTAAGCACTTTAAAATAATGTATAAATAACCGAGGAAAGTTCAACGTGCTTTTAGTTGCGTAAGGCCGAAATATGAAAATTGTCATATTTTACCGATATTCAAACTTCCTCTGCCAACAACATATTGAAATGTTTTTTTTGCCAATGTCATACTCTATTCTTTGTCTTAACAGAACAGTTGAGACCTTTGAGGCGAAATGTGAAAAAATTTTTTACAAAAAATGTACAGGAAAAAATTAATTTTTTGTAAAAAATTTTTTCACATTTCGCCTCAAAGGACTCAACTGTTTTGTTAAGACAAAGAATAGAGTATGACATTGGCAAAAAAAATATTTCAATTTGTTGTTGGCAGAGGAAGTTATGACCGTTTGAATATAGGTAAAATATGACATTTTTCATACTTCGGCCTTACGCAACTAAAAGCACGTTGAACTTTCCTCGGTTATTTATACATTATTTTAAAGTGCTTACACTGGTCTTTCAAATGACACTACTTTTGCCGTGCCAACTAAAATGTACAAACTGTTTTTGGACCTCAAAAACACTAAAAAACGTCAAAAATGCCTTGTTTTGAGGGCCTTCACTGACCTTACGGCAACAATTTACCACAAATTTAACATTCATTTTGTAAAGTTTCAACCTTCTATATTCCATATACAAAAAGAAAATTGGAGTTAAACAGTTCCTGGTAAGAGTTTTGGCTCACGGTAACTTCCATGTCTTGAAAATCCGCTTAATTTTTGATGCCGCACCTTCATCTTTAGGGGTCCATAAAAACTAAACAACTCAACTTTAGAGCAAAACATTCTGGATTTGGTCTTTTATTAAGATAATAAACATTTGGTAATTTTTGGGAGAAAATCTGAGAGGTCACGAATCACAGGCGTGACACTCTCTCAGATTCTTGCTCTTAAGCTTCATAAAATAATCTGAAATATTTCAGTAAAATCATAACGTCCCCACCTTTCACAGGAAATGGTAATGCATCTACTACATTTTGATCCGTTTTCTAAATTTAAAAACAGATGCTAGCATTCCCGTCATTTAGGGAGGCAGGGGGGGGTCAATTGCCCCCCCCCCCCCCCCGACTTTGGGAAATCAATGTATTGGCATATAAGTGGACGTGGTTTTCGCCATTTTTTGGTAAATTTTACATTGTGTATGCACCCTTTGCCCCCCTCTCCCCTGGAAAATTTCGAAATGATGTCCCTGGATGCTAGATAGTTTAATGATCAGTGGCACTTGAAAAAAACATTTCTATACAGAAAGTGAGGGGGAAAATTCTTAAGGGGGATACTGCTTAGCACTTATAATTTAATATACGTACCATAATGGCACGTTTAAGTAAGCATTTCTTTCATAATTATCGAATTAAAATAATTTATAAGTTGTATATTTTTTCATGCTTTTAAGACATCAGGATCATGCATTTATATTAGCTAAGGGGGAAAAAAGCATTTACCGTAAAGTCGGGTTACTTGGACCCACAAAGAGGTTACTTGAGCCCACAGTAAAATGATAAAATCTGGGTTTGGTACTAGCGTTAGAGACTGCAGAGTGCTTCTACCTTGCGGAGAAACGAGGAACTACGTGCAAGTCTTCAACTAATAAGTACCAAACCTAGATTTTATCATTTTATGGTAATGGGCTCAAGTAACCCCCTAGGGTCCAAGTAACCCGACTTTACGGTACTTGAAAAGAATAAAATAAAAATGTGAAAACACTACAAATATCGATTTTCTACCGCAAAACTTAAGATCTTTACTAGGTTAAACATAAGGATGAGAAGTTAATAATAATGAAGGACTAATTGAGCAGCTTGTTAAATATTTTTTTTATATTCAGGTTTCAGTTGAAAATCATTTAAAAGGTGCAAACAATTTTTGTACTATGTAATGTACCGTCAACTCGGTTATTCTATCCAAGGACTGCAGTTTCATTCTTATGTTATTGCTGGTAAAAATAGAAAAATGTTTCAGAAATTTATCTTTTTGTTTATTTGTTCATTAATGTCGTATATTGTTTTTGCTTCCCGAAGTTTGAATGAAAAGTTCCAAAATCAGGTTTTTATTCCAGCATGCGATTTAGACTGCATTAGACTAGGACTTGGTTACTGCCGGGTGCGAATGTCCTTCAGTTACTCTGGTTGAAAATTTTCAAAGCAGCGAAAATTTGAAACTAAGGCTCTAGAAAATAATAACAATATTAAAAACGTTATAAATGCAGGAACAAATTTTGGATCAGAGAAAAGGGATTTAATGCACAGAAAACTTTTTGAATGGGAACTTCTTACGTGGAGTCACTACATATTGCTACGTTAGACTGCGCGGCAAAAAAAAAAAAAAAATCTCAAAATTATCATTCTTGCTGATTTTTATGTCAAATAACCTCCTGGGTTCAAATAGGACCATCTTTTCCCCCAACACATGCTAATTATTTGAGATAGCTCCCTCCCTTAATGTTTTTCGATTTTAGTATAGTTTCATAGCCATTATTTTTATTTGGAGTAAGAGAGGCATTATATTATCCCCAAACATTCTTCTAGAGGGCTAGAAAGGTGAAGAGTCTAAAAAACCAAACAATTATAACAAGAAGGGGCACATAGCGGAATATTCTCTCCTAAAATATTTTCCTTTTTCTCTGGGAAATTGTTTTACAATTGTTTTACTTGTTGTTGGTGTTAAACCAGAGTATCGGACTCACTCTTATGAGACCTAAAGTCCAAAAAAAAACTGGCATGTTGTAAAAGTTTTTTTCAGAAAATCTTGGCAGCATCTCATGTTTCATACGAGTTGCAGCGCAAATCCTCCATAAATAGCTGTCCAGTATTATTAAAATTGATTCAAGTTACATTCGCAAATTTCATTAAGATTGAAAGTCAAATCAAATGTGTTTATAATATAATATTGATGTGAATTGATATTTGTGGAGATGCACCGCTCCCATTATTTATCATTACATCAATAAATTTTAATCTTAATCATACTTGTGAATGTAATTTAAATAAATATAAATAATACGGAAAAGTTCTTTACTGAGGATCTCCGATGTAAACTCGTATGCAGCGTGTGTTACTTCCAAGATTTTTTCACAGAAATTTCATAACATGAAATTTTTTTTCAGAGACTAAGATCATTGGAGGGAGGCCTAAACTCTGGTGTTACATCGAACAATAAATATTTTTATTAAGCGAAAAAATTTTAGAAAATGATGATTGTTTTCGATATTTTTAAAAATATTTTCGGGGAATACCCCTTATTAATCTCCCTCCTTCGTAAAAATATGTAAAAATATGTCATCCTTTCTATAAAGTTATTGTGAGCTTTATGCCTCTTTAACTCCTCAGAAGAATGTTAACTGCTAATATAATGCTTCTTTAACACTACAAAATCAAAATAATGACAAAGAAACTGTTGAAAACTGAAACAAAAAAATGGGAGGGGATGGGGTTCATACCATCTCCAAAACAACGTGGATGACAGGGGTAGCAATGGTCATTTTTGAATTCACGGGATAGTTTTACATAAGAATCAGCAACAAGGGTGTCAGAAGTCTTTTCAGAGGAAAGAGGAAGATAATTTTTTTTCTGCCGTGCAGCATTATTAGTCAAAGTATGATATCATTATGTATAAATATTCCCATGTATCCCTATTAGACATTAAAAAAAACCTCAACATAGTTGCCCTACTTCGAAAAGTTTGAGGGTACGAACACTTTTGAAGAAAATTTCCCTCGATCAAAATCGATCTCCATCCTTAATTGATAAAAATTACATTGAAGGGTCCATTACATGTAGGGTTTCCCATAATTACGCTAAAAGAAATTATTCGTTTTATTACGAATGCAGTGGAGGACCGTAAGTGAAGGGTGTGGTGTCTCTTGTTTCTCATGCAGTCTGTTCTGAATAAAATGAAAAATTGATACTCTTATCGGTAATGTAGGCGAAAAGGGATTCTTCAGGGACTGGAGTAACGGCCGCTACTATCAAAAAATAGGCTGCCGATATTTTCTTCTTCTTTTGGCTTAGGCGACTTCTTTATATAGGGCTATTGTCTAGTTTTTATAATAGAAATTCAATTTATATCTTTTGAATACTTCCGTTATGTAATTATGAGCAAGAGCTAGTGAAAAATGAAACCTTTCCTAAGCGATATTTCTTTGTTTTGCTGCTTTAATTTATTTTACTAGTAAATGGGCATTGCCCTCAAAGTACAAAATTTAAGGCATAAATTATTTTTTTCTAATCGATTGGAAATACTTGATATGTGTAGTTAAATATTTCCCCGCGTAAAAATGGCATATTGTATAGTGCCATTTTAATCTCAAATTTTATATATTGTACAATAATTGCCCCAATTGGAGGTTACCGTGACCACCCAAACAATTTATTATTCGGCAAATTTTGACTGAGGATTCGGAAAATGTCAGGATATAGAGTATTACAATATTACAATTTTTTCATTGTTTTAAAAAAATATGCCTAATGATTTTCTCATTATTTGTATGTATGTACACAGACACGTATTTTGTTTATTTATTTATTTTCAAATTACTCGGTAAAACTCAGAATTTCATTCGATAAATTGAGAATTTTCCCCCCTTCCAAAAATTTAGGTTCGGGGTACCTGTGACTAGTTTCTACAATGTTTAAGTGCCGAACCGAGCATTTATGAGCAAAATAATGAAGCAAATTTTGTGCTTGTCCGAATATACTAGCTGTCTCGTTCAAAACAATATTAACATTTTACTTCAAATTAGTGTTTAAATGAATTACAAAGCTGACAATTGTAATTTGAGCATGCATATTTAAACTTTTCATTAAAGATATTTACTCTCTAACACCTTAAAATAAACTTTTAAATGATATTTTTAGAATTCATAGCTGTTATATTAATGGTGTATTTAAATGAAATTAAACAGTTCCCAAAGACGCCGTTATCCGAACTACGTTTTCATTCATCCACTGTTATTTCTGTTCTATGAAAATTGTAGAAATAATTTTCATAATTATTTCTATAAGGAAGAAGCTAAGGAAGTTAGAACTCACCAAAAGCTACCAAAAGAACTGAAACAGTATTAAAATTTTACTTTAAAAGGATTTATCAAGCAGACTCTTGTATCGTGAGCATTAGCATTTAAACTTTTCTTTTAAAATATTTTCTCTCTAATACCTTAGTAAGAAAACTTTTGAATGATATTTTCAAGATTCATAGCTGTTAGAATAATAGTAGACTTGAATGCAATAAAACAGTTCCCATAGAAACCGTTACCCGAAATACGTTTTCGTCCATCCGCTGTTATTTCTGTTCTATGTAAATTGTAGAAATTATTTTCATAATGTAACATAAGGAAGTTAGAACTCGCCAAAAGATATCAAAACAACAGAAACAAATTTTTCCCTCGAACAAATATGTTTCAAGACCGGGAAAGAAATAGCTGAAGGGTTATTTCAAAAGAACAATTTTTGATATTTTTTTTACATTGCGTATGGCTGTAGTAGAATGTTTTCTGTTCAAGGCGAGTTATTAAGTGCTATTTTTATTTGTTAAAGCAAGCTATATTTTAAATATAAACAGTCAATATTGTTTGGTTCATATATATTACTTAAGTGATTTTGAGCCGGTCAACTGGAAACTAATTTGAAAAAAAAATTAACAACCTTGTCTGCAATTAAAATATCTATTCATTTGCAAGAAAAAAACATGATTAATGCTTTATCCCCCCCATTTTTCTGTTTTTCTGCTTCAGAACAAGAGGGAAACATAAACTCTTTTTGTTCAAGAAAAAGTGATAATAATAGTTAAAACATTAATAATAAAATGAATAAATAAATATTTGAAAAATTATACATTTTATATAATTGAGTTTTTTTCAAATGTTGTTGTTTTTAAATTGATTTAGTGAAGGAAAACTACATCAAATCACTGTAAAATTGACTTGCGAACATTTTCTGGTTCCTTCTTCAACAGGATTAGCTGAAGTAAACAAAGCAACTTGACATTTGGTGATACCATTTTATGCTTGGCAATGGGAAGAATTGACAGGGAAGAACATGCTATAGCGGTATGCTATATTATTAGACCCTAAACATTGAGATAAATTGCCCTAAAGCATGCATTTAAAGGTAGTTTCTAAAAAGTTGACATCTGCAACTGGAAAAAATATTTAACATTATCAATTTTATAAAATAAATAAGAATCGGTTTTTTTTCTTCTGCACGTTACCTTGATTGCGTTAAAAAATAAGTTATTACTAAAACTTCTTGTTAAAAACCAATTTGATACTATGAATGACTGCGCTCGCAATATTAAAATACAATTTTAAGGACCATTTACACCGAGTTGCATAATTGATAGCACTTGGAATTGACAAAATACTGGCGCAATTATTTCTTTTACTTTAGTTATACTATTTTAAAAGCTGCGTTAGTAATGTGCTACATATAATAACAACTTGTATTGCAGCAAAAAGGCGTCACATTCTTTTTTTAAAGCAGTAGATCTTTTAACTTCCTTTCCTATTTGCCAACAAATAAAAGCGTTAAATGGATTTAATGATTCAACACCAATATAGTGTTACATTATAATATAAATGTAGCTTTCAGCACTAAGTGTTTGTTTGTTTGTTTTATAATTTGGATTGTGCATTAACCCAAACTCTAGGATACATTCTTTCATATGGCACCTCCAACGGCAGATAGTCCTACCACGCAACTTTTAAGCCCATTTTTCTCACCGAAAAACATCTTTGCGAAGCAAAAACAGCTATGCCTGCCTTTCAACATTATCTTTCGCATAAGATAAAACTTTCATACCAAAATATTATTTGTAATGCAACAATTTATATTGGTATCATTTCAAAATTTGACTTAAGTTAACCCTCGTGAGTTCCTTGAGGTCATATGTGACCCCAATGCAATTTCTGTTTAATATATCTTGTTGATCAACCATTTGTTTTTAATGGCATTTTGTGACTTTTATTCTTCTAGTTTTCTATCAAAATAATGCTATTATTGTGCTTTATTTTTCCCGAATTGCATTTTTTGCACACAAGACCCTTGGGGTGACTTCCCCAGAGCGCCAAAAAAAAGAGGACGTTGCAACTTTTGTCCAAGAGAACTGGACAGAAAATGCAACGAAAAATGTTATAAGTGTTTGAAATTCACTTGCAAAAAGCATGTTTTTTCAGGTCTGTAACAGTTGTTAAAAAATCTACAGTTATCGTAATGCTCTAAAATTTTAATTTGCTCTAAAATTTTAATTTTTAATGCATAAACTAAATTTTACTTTGATTGTGTCTTTTTATTTATATTTTCTTGGCATTAAAAAGTGTGTGAACTTAAATAATACATGTAACATTCAATAATCATAATAAATTAATTAAAGAAAGCA